>VYXC01003450.1:288579-310739 GCA_013397175.1 Platysteira castanea
ACAAGCAGAGAACTGAAACACAGACTCCTGTAGGTCGGGAAAGACGATTATTTATCAAGCTGAAAGTGGCTGTTTGGTAATTCTTATGACCTAAAGGTTACCTGGGCTGTGGGGGTGCAAAATGGCAGCAGCAAGTTATCCCCAGGCTTAATGGCATATTTGCCAGCACTCACCTCTCTAGGGATTTGCCACATTTACTGCTCGTTTCCCAAAGGAACCAGCAGGTGTTTGAAGCTGTGTAGGATCAGCGCAGTCAATACCGTGCCCCGAGGTGATGTGAACACCTCCACGCCCTCCGCTCGCTGAGGGCGAGCTGCAGCAGCTCCCCAAGCCCATTACAGCCACAACTGCTACTGATCTGTGCACTAACGAGAGATAAAATTCCTCCAAGTCCCTGACGGCCCCGGGAAGGAGACTAAAACCCAGCAGAACTCTAATTGCACAGCGCTGGTGGGCAAGGACCGGAGAAACAAGAACACAGACTCCTCTTCCTCGAGGCAAGGTCTCTCTGAGGATGGCTGGAGCAGTGACCTTACTGCTGCCCCCGCTTTAACCAGGACAAAGGGGTTTGGGACAGCTCAGTGCCACATGCCAGCCTGGAGGCTTGCTCAGGAGGGGAGCCCGAGGGCGTGGGAAAGGCAGTAAGAGGAAAACTGACAGCAGAACCTGCTGTGTGCAAGTCCCCGAGGGAGTCCTTGCACAGCCGGGTGAGAGTGACACAGGAACAGAGTGGTTATGGGGGATTCCACTCGTGGCACTGGAGGATCAGGGGCCTTTTAGCTCTGCCTTCCTAAGGGGAGCTGAACAACAGCCATCCTCTCACTGCTTTTTCTAGGATTTGGCCTTTTCTCGGCTCTTTCCAACCTTCCCCAGCTGCATTTATCACACAAAGCTGCTGCTTATCTGCATTTATCACCATCACCTGAGGTAGCCAGCACTTGTGAAAAGGCAAGGTTTGCACAGGTGAGAACAGAGACCATCGGTCACGTCCTTCAGAACTACGGAGAACAGCAGGTCCTGCAGGAAATAATCCACTTACCTGTTCCTGCTTTCTCATTCCTGCCCACGTGTTCTTTTCCTTTCTCTCTTTTTGAAGCACAATTAGGCATTTGGAAAAGGCTTTCTTCTGAGCAGGGACTCAGACAGCTCATTATTCTGGTACAAGAATACCACTAGTTTGTATTATTCAAGTTTGTACCACTTGTTTGGGTTATTCTGTGCCATCTGTACCCTTCTGACTCCTCCCCCACAGCACCTTAGAACACAACTATTTATTATCTCCCTCTGCTTCAGACACCACCATAAACTCTTATCCTCAAGATCAAGGAGGACTGTGATATCCTATATCCCACATCTCAACTCTGCAACTGAATTTAAATAAAAATCTATTCAAGCTGTACATAGCAATGTGATTTATTTCCTCTGCTTAATTGTGCAAGCCAAGCCTTTGCCCAGAACGTTCATAAAAGAAAACAGATTACAGGAGAAGTGCTGAGGAGTGTAGAGCAGGGGGTCAAGTGCCATCCAGATTCTTTTTCCTGATTTATTTTAGTCAGCTTAGTGGGAAAACAAGGACTTGTCCTGAACAAAAACTAAGCTTGGCTTACTGAGTTTCCCTTGAAGACTTACACAGGGCAGAAAGGTTCTTCTAAGCAATAAAAAAATAATTATAATGAGATTCAGCAGGAATTGGAAGGAAAACTGTGGTATAAGCTTCAGGCTCCTCTGCATGGGGTAGGATCAGCTTGAGTGACTGAATTTCCTCTGCATCTTCTTCGTACACGCAGTGGCTAAATTCCATCCCGAAATCCATACCCCAAACAGTTTAATTCACTGAGAAAGTGAAACATCTAAAAGAGGCTGCAATTTCCAAGTGAAGAGAAGAGAAAACATCTAAAACTCTCTTACTTTTGACAGTAGCTGTCCGGGTGCAGTTGTAGAGGATGGCTAACTCCCCAAAAACTTTGCCAGGTCCCATGGTGCAGAGTTTCACTCCCTCTTTTGTCACTTCAACCTTCCCATCTGTGAGAAAAAGAAGAGAAAAAGATCGTTTTAAAAGGGCAATTAAATGATTTCAGACATTTTAAAAGGAAGGAGAATGGTTTTCAGATTTGAGTTTTAAAATGTGTTTGATTACAGGCCGGGTTGGATGGGGCTTGGAGCAACCTGGGATAGTGGAAGGTGTCCCTGCCCATGGCAGGGATGAGCTCTAAGGTCCCTTCCAACCCGAACCATCCTGAGATTCTGTACTCTGAAAAAAAAACACCAGAGCCCTACAACTTCCAAAGGAATTAAATGTATTATGAAGGAGAGCACATAAACTCAGAAAAAGGTCAAAACCAACTGCTGGATACAGAAACTTTCAACACTTGAGGGATTTTTAGTGGAGCATCTGTACGGTCAGGACATACTCACAGTACACTAAACGCAGTGTGAACTTTGTTTCACATATTACGCTTTCAGGTGAAATTCCCCCCAATTTTTTGTGTTCAAAAAGGAAAAGATTTAGGTCTTTAACACCACACATGAAAATGGCAGCGTAATTTTGCTCATTTTCCCTGAGAAGCTAATCCCTGAGAACACTCATCCACGAATAACAGAACTATTATTGAAAAGAAAATTACTCTGACCCCTGGCTGTTGTTTAATTCCCATCTCTGCACCCCTTGCCTTTCTGAATATCTTGTTTTATGAGGGAAAATCTGCTTTATCAGCTTACCTGTACCATGCCGGGAAGGGATGTGTGAGGAGGGGGTTAAAATCCAAGGCTGGATGGAAAGAAGGGAGCTCAGGGCCACCCTGGGAGGTTGGAAGTGACCAATCTTTTGAATCTCGTGGGGTTTGAAGAGCCAGATTTGAAAAGCAAGAGCCGGGAGAAGGGAAGGAAGAGGCGACAGACGTGAGGGGGCCATGGGGTTATTCCCGCCAAAAAAAAGGGCGGGAAAAGAAGAGCAAAGGTTTCCAGTCTTAGCGGCCGCTGAAAAGCCTCCCCTCACACCCCAAACTGGGAAACCGCCCAAGGGATCCTGGAATACAAGCAGAGAACTGAAACACAGACTCATTTAGGTCAGGAAAGATGATTATTTATCAAGCTGAAAGTGGCTGTTTGGTAATTCTTATGACCCGAAGGTTACCTGGGCTGTGGGGGTGTAAAATGGCGGCAGCGTTTTCTGTAATACAGAAGCAGAGTTGGGGGGGGATCCAAATGTCTTCACTGCAAGTTAATTTTTATGATTATTCCCTTAAATGTTTGGTTCATTTCTTCGTATTAAGTATCAATCTAATAAGAAGCACAAAAATGGATGTTTATCTCAAGAACGAGCAGTATCAACCTTTAGTGGGGCCTCACACACTTCAGAGATTCCTAAATTATTTTGAAGGATGTAGTTTTTTGCTTAATAGAACTGAGTTTCAGCAGCTTTTTCTGCAAAAAGCTCTGCCGGAAAAAGCTCTACAACAAAAACCTGCAGAGGGAATGACTTTACCTCACTTTTGGCTCACAGGTTCCAAAGAAGGACGGACAATTCTGAGCAGTAGTGCATGGATGGGATCGCATTATTCCCAAGTATTGGGGAGCGCAAGAAACATATTGGTGATGAAATTAAAACACTTGTTTTTAAAGTATCAAGAAGATTTCCCAGCACGATATTGCACGTATTGGTAAGAATGGATAAAACCATGCTCTAAAAAACAAAACCAAATTAATTTCTCTTGCAGAAGAGGGGATCAACTTGCAAAATGCCAGAGTTATTTAGATGTGAACGCAGATATCCCACCCACTGTCTCCAGGGGAAAGGTTTCCCTTGCAGAACACGAGCAGTGGCTGGGCACGGCTCTGCTGGGGTTTGAACGGGGCCCTGGGGCTGTCCCTGTGGGGCTCCTGCAAGGATGGGCTGCTCCAGCTCTGCAGCCTCTGGACTCAGCTGGATCAGTCCCTAAGAGATCTTTAGGAAGGGACTGACTGGCTCAAGAGCGGGTCAGAGCCACGCGATCCCCTTTGCCTGGTCCCCACTATCCCAGGTACAGTGCTGAGGGTGTTCCAGGGCTCCAAGCCCACCCTTGCTGCACCCCCATCCCTTTTCCAAAGTGCTTTTCCAGAGCTGAGCACCTCCCCAGTCCTCCTCAGACAGTGCATTTTTCCACCAAGCCACAAACCAGCCCACCAGAGGCTTTATTAGCCAAACTCAGCTGCTGCAGGAGAAAACACACCCATTTTTTCCAAGTGCACAAGAGAAGAGTTGAACAGGACAGGAGCCCAGGGAAGGCTGGAATCGAAAGGTGGAGGTATCCCATCTTTGACACTGGAGCAGGACCAGAGGCACAGAGAGGCTTCCACTATGGTTTAGTAATTAATGTGCTCCTTTAATTACAATTTATTGTCCTGGAGAAAGCCTCCCATTCTCCCGCTGTGTAATTAAGCAATCTGGAACATTAAACACCTCCCCATAAGATGCCCGGACCATGAGCAAAATTCACCCCTCGTGGAATTAAAAGGTCAAAGGACTGCTGTAGGATTTTTCCCATTTTCTTTTCCTACCTGGCAGCCTATACAGTGCAGTTTTCCACGGAGCAAACAAATTGTTCTGCTGTATCAACCAGATAAAGAAACCAAGTGAAGCAACACAATATTGATCAATTAATGGAGACACATCTGCAACTTGCCTTGGCATCTCCATCAAACACTAAATAATGCATGAGATGCTTCTCTCCGGGCAGGAGAATCAGAAAATGCTGCATTTCAGCATTTTCTCATATTTATCTCTAAATATTGAGCATTATTGAATTCAATATTATATTTAATTTACAGCTTGATATGATTTTGGGGAGCTTTAGCTGGCATATAAACAATGCACTTTTCTGTCAGCTGTGAGAAACTATTCCATAGTGATGGGCAATGCATACGATTTTTCAAATAGAGCATAAAATAAAAATCTCAGTGTCTTCAATTCTCCAGTTCCAAGGGCTCCAGGCATTCCCTTTCCATGGTGAACATGAGAAGGTGACCAGAGTCAAGGATCAGTACAAGAGATCGATGCCTCCACAAGCCACCAGCCTGCTCCCAACAGAAGCAGGCTGTTTATAACCACGCAGAACTCAAAATATTTGGGGTTCTGCAGACACTCACAAGTCTCAGTTCTTTGGTTCTTTATCCTTGGACACTTCCAGGGATGGGGCAGCCGGAGCCGCTCCGGGCAACCTGTGCCAGAGCCTCACCTCACCCTGTTGCTTTGCAAGATTTCAGGGAGGTGCACTAAAACTTTATGAAATCAAGCTTTTCTTATCAAAAACTAGTCCTAGGGGAATATCCTTGGGGATATTCCATGAAAACCAGGAGGGAACAGCTTCCCTTGCTGCCGCGGTCCCCAGCACGCATCCCCGAGCCTTGGGCCTCTCAGCCAGAGCCTCGCTTTCCCGAATTAAACTCTGCGTGCTAATTACATTGTAGCTGCAAATTTAATTGTGGAGCGATTAAAGTTTTAATTGCTAAGTGGCTGCTCGACTTCAGAGCCGGTCCGATGAAGATGTGCTGGCGCTGGTGTTTGCTCGGGAGCACGAACTGATAATGGTCCGCATTATTCACGGGATTATTTACGGGGCTGTGCCCCAGCCACCGGGAATCTCCTCCGCGGCGGCTGCGGAGAGTTACACTTCGGAGTGAGGAATACGCACAGTATTAAAGCTAAAGCCAGGATGTAGGGCGGGGTTTTCTCGCAGCCCTTCTTAAAACAGGCTGGCACTGAACTGCTCCTGGTGCATCTCCGCCCTGATTTCAGGAGTCATGGAGAGAGTGCCAGGAAAATCATCTAGACGTGAAAAGTGCTGGAATGGTTTGGAAGGGACCTTAAAACTCATCTCATTCCACCGCCTGCCGTGGGCAAGAACGCCTCCCACTATCCCAGGCTGCTCCAAAACCTGGCCTTGGCCACTTCCAGGGATGGGGAACCTGCACCAGGGCCTGTGCTCTGGTGAATTCCTGAATAACCTCCCAAGGATGCCAAGATAAATACGGATCATTTTAACCACGGAAGAGTAAAAATACAGATGATTGAAGCATGTCTGAACAAATCAGGATCAATTTTGTCCCCTACAACAGCACCAGCAAAGCACAGAGGCTTTGTTTTGATGGGGACACTGGGAGCTTTGTCACTCTGAGTCCACCCAGTTAAACTTTAAATAACATCTCTGGCTGAACGGCATCCACGTCCCTCAAATGAATGGAGGGATAAAGTAAACTGCACTCATGTGACTCCCTCAATCAGGAGGATCATTTTTTTCTCCCAATAATTAAATGGTCGTTTTCCCTTTCCGGGCACAGACGAAAACAGATTAAGCTGACCTGAGGAACTTGTCAGCCTGGGTGTAATTTATATAATAGACTAAATTTTTGCAATGCATTATCAGCTCTCCCTTTTTCCTCCCAGCGTGGGGGAAAGGGCACTTGTTGCTTCAAGCCAGAATCTTCCATGGCTCCCAAATCCAAACAAATCTGAATTTTAAAGATACAAGAATATCCAAGAGGGTATCTGAGAACCCCAAGTGGATTTCTGTACAATAACAGAGTTTCTTCTGTTGTCCAGTAAAGCCTTGAACACTGGGAATGAGCCAGGGACATTCCTGCCTGGTATGTCTCCGTGCCCAGGAGACACCTGGAAGGCCTAATTCCATATTTTCAGCTATCCCAGCAGTGCCTTTGAAACACGGATAAGAGCAATGGATTTGAGCATCCTTCACATTACTGGGCCCTCTTCAAGACCTGGGCCCTTGGGGAGACAAAAAAAAGGCTGCTTCTGCCACAAAGGCACTAATTATCCATCACATTTCCACTGAAAAATGCAAACACTTCTGGTGAAAAACGAGGAATATAAAAAAGCACGAGCTCATGTATTCCTAGGATATAAATTTCATCACACAACTCCAAAAATGCCAGGAGGGGTGGGAGGAGGATTCCCTCAATTCGGTGCAGGATTCATGAATGACTATTCAATATTTGATTTCATCTGTGCCTGTTTCACACTTGGACTGCAGCTTGATTTGTTGGATGCTATTCAAGCTCTGCTCTGAAAACTGAGGAGTGATTGTTTGCAGGAAGTTTTCTTCAGGAAATATCAGTCTGGATCTGCAGGTTTTCCTGAACAATTCTGAATATATTTCAGAAATGGCACCTGAGATGCTTCACAAGTTAGCCTGCAACACAGTGCCAAGCCCCTGAGCATGTGGGAACTGTAAGCCCTGACAGGTTTATCCTTTACCCAAATCCGGGAACGTTCTGACAGAGTAACTGCAATATCAGTGAGGAAAAAAATAAATAACACATATTTTGCCAAATTTCAAGTTGTTCTCCCACTGCAGGTTGTTGCCAGAGTGCTTTGAATATGGAGAAAATACCATTTTTCCTCCAATGTCTCCCTGGGAAAAGTCAAATAAATTCTGACAGCATTTTCCAGGCTGATTTTGTTTTAAGCTGGCACCTGCAGCAGGGGTTTAAAGCTCCATCTTTTAGAGCTGAGCAAATCAAATGGAACAGAGCAGAGGGCACCTGGTCAGCCTGGAGAGTGATGACCCTGCAGAGCCTCATCCGTATCCCGGTCCCCAAAACCCTCCAGTGAGCTTTTTCCTTGCTGGATAAAACCCAAGAGGAAGGTAAACAAAGCCAGACCTGAACTGTGACTCTCAAACCTCCAGCTGTACCTGGTGACGCTGCCAGTCCCTCCTCACGCTTCAGCAAACCCGTTCTGAGCTGAGCAAACTGATTTTACCTCCTCTAAACCCCTCTGGGGAGGCAGCCCCAGTGTGGCAGAACTGGGGCAGTCACTGGGACAGCCTCCCCAAAACTCAGACCCTGGAAATCCTCTTGCTGGGGGGGGTGGGTTTTCCAGTGCCAAAGTTTATTTAGGAGAGGCTGACACCAGCACAAACTCCTGCTCAGGAGCCCAAAACCAAGGCAGTATTTACCAAGCTGGCCCCACCTCCCTGGCAGGGACTTGCTACCAAAAAATGACCTCCTCAGACTGCTTTTTAACACTGGCTTTTAAGAAATGGTTCAGAAACCGGGCTTGAAGCCATGAATCAGCGCGTACAATGTCTGCAGCCTGAAGCGGTGACTTCAGTCACACCTCTTGGATTTAAATCAAGGGCAGAGACACTCCAGAGCAGGGATTACTGGAGATAAGAGCAGAGCTCCATCCCAGTTTCTAGCCTGGCTGCAGGAGTGTTTGGAAAAGCAGGGAATGGGAAGAAAGGAGGCGAGTGCTGAAATCTGTAACAGCAGCCCGGGGGCAGAGCGGGGCTGGGAGAATTGAGAGCAGCTGAAAAAAGGATAAAGAAACTTTCCCTGGGATTTAAAGGTAGGGACTAAAACCTGGATAAGAGGAAGGCAGAGAGCTCTGACAGCCAGAGTGTGACCGCCTGTGGAGATCCCAGAGTCAGCAAGGTTGGAAAAACCCTCCGGGATCATCCAACCCAAGCTGTGCCCGATCTCATGCCTTGTCACCAGACTGCCAACATTCCCCTTGAAAGGAGAAGTGAAGAGTCCCTTCTAGAGAGTTATCCCAGAGGAAATGCTCTGCCCGTGCAGGGATGGTCATTCCCAAACATCTCCTCTGTGACCTACACAAGAGAACTCTGCAGCCAAAGCAAAAAAAATGGGTTTTTTCCAGGTGCCTCCTCTCTGGGAGAATAGAAAACTAGTTTGGATTTTTTTTCCCCCATTAATATGATTATTACTATTACTATTACTATTACTATTACTATTACTATTACTATTACTATTACCATTACTATTACTATTACTACTATTACTATTTATTATTATTATTATTATTATTATTATTATTATTATTATTACTATTATTATTTTGTTACAGGTGGACCCACTCCCGAAGGGAGATGCACATCCTCAAAAACCACATAAAACCTTGAAAAATATACAGACAGACACATATTTCTCCTGGTTTTCCAGGATCTTTACACCTGTAATACATACCCCTGCTCAGGGGTATGGAGAGGTGACCTCCAGAGCTCCAGCACAGCCTGGATTCTCACGTAACTCACGGATATTTTGTCTGATGTGAGCTCTGCTTCAGCCTAAAGGCACACGCAGGGTTGTGTCACCCCAGCAGGAGCGCTGATCCCACACTCTCCCCCTCAGCTGGACAGCTCCCAGAGAACGAACAGCTCTGCCTGATTCATCAGGAGGCTGAGAAAAGGGGAGAGAGAAGCCTGGGGTCCCTGGGGAAAGCAACAGAAGGCGTGGTTTGCTCACTGTGATTTTTGGGGCACTCAAGGAGTTAAGGTGAAACTCAAGAAAATCTGCGGAGAGTGGGAGATGCTGGCAGCTTATCCCCACACACGGTCCCTCCTCCCAGTCCTTCCGAAGGCCAGATGTGAACCAAGAGTGATCAGAGAGGAGGGCTGGGTTTCATATTTACCCTGGATAAAATACTGAAAAGCCCAAGCACCCTTCAGGGCACGCCTGCCTAATCGGCCTCACTCTTACCTCGAGAAATAACAAGTTTCAATCTCAAAAGCAAACAAACCCAAATGCAAACTGCTTTTCCCTCGAGCATTCTGTGGAAGGACACAGCCTGCCCTGCCGAGCTGCAGTGTTTGTCCCGAATTTCAGCTCAGCATCTCTTAACCTGGAATTACAGCTGCAATTTCAGGAGTGCAAACTGACCCTTTTTTGGTACTCAAAGCTTTTGGTGAGCAAAACCCTGATTTGTTCATTTTTCGCAGCCCTTCTAAGACACTTAGGTAAAATAATCTCCCTTAAAACACTGAGATGTTCCCAGTGGAATATGCTGAGAAAAGACATATTTTGCTCACCTGCCCCAAACAGCTGTCAGATCCTGACATCCACATTCATTCCCTAGTTGCAAACCTCCTCCCTTGCTTTTCAGAACTCTCACTTTCATTCCCTGGCTTTTCAAAATAGTTTGGAAGCATTTCAGCACAAGAGAAAACAGCCTTCAGCTGCCCCAGGGAAGGTTTAAATTGGATTTTGGGAAGTATTTCTTCACGGGAAGGGTGGTGAGGCATTGGAAGGGGCTGCTGGAGGAGGTGGAATCACCATCCCTGGAAGTGTTGAAAAGCCATGTGGATGTGGCACTTGGGGACACGGATCAGAGGCGCCTTGGCAGTGCTGGGCTAATGGTGGACTTGACCTTGGAAGGCTTTTCCAACCTTAATGATCCTATGTCAAAATGTTACCCAAAAAAACCCCAACCAAAACCAAAAGCTGAAGCTATAAGTGAATAAAACAGGGGAACTGAGGAGTCAGTTTTAGTTTATCCTTCAATTAAACCAAAAATCACTTCTGAGATGTGATAAGTGAGATAAGTGACACTGGGACATATGGTCACTGCAGTCTCGTATCAAAGGTAACAGACCAAACCCAGAGCCTGAGATCCCTTAAAACAGCACAAACTCATTCCCTCCTTTCCCTTTTTACCCAGGATAATCACGTGCTTGAAAGGCAGCGATGAAAGAAGAGATACATTTCAAAACCCTGAGACAGCCACTTGACAGAGAAGCTGTAATTCACAGAAATAAGACTAATACCGATTAAAATTTACACACCCATAATATTTGACACTCTGTTCCGCAGGTGCACGCCCACACATCAATCTGCCTGGAACAGATCCTTCAGCTCAGGGCCAAACACCGACAGCTCTACGTGGAAACTCCACAAAAAAACTGCTCAGGGCAAATCCTGAATCACTCTTCCACTTCCAGCCTCCCACTCCGGCCACATCCTCGAAGGACGAGAGGTGCTGCAATAACCAGGGAAGTCTTTCCCTCCTTGAGCCACACCACAATAATTGCGTGGGTAATTTAGCCCAATTTTAGCTGGATTCATCTAAATGCTTTTTAAGGCCTGTGCGCCCTTGGCGATGTCACACGTGCTCACAACTCCTGACTGTGTCAAATAGCATGAGGAGATGGGTAAATCCACCTGAGGGACACCTGCAGACGAGGATTTCTTTGGTCCTTCCAGCCCATAGTGTTCGACCAAAGAGCCAAACCCTTCTCTCACACCACTCCGGGTGCCAAGTCCACGTTCACCATTCCCGGTCTCACGTTCGCACAGCACATCTCCTCTCTCCTTCCTGTTTTCCACGTTTTCCTGGTAAATAAATGCCTGGGGTGAGGCTGAAGGGGCTGGCAGGGAAGGCTGGGCGGGCAGAGCTCTCGCTGAGTGACTCAGATGCAGCAGAAGATCCCCAGTAAAACAATGTTTTCACATGACACCTGCGATGAGCTCGGCTCTGAGCTGCACACACCAGCAGCACTTTGGTCCTTTCATTCCTTGTCTGGGCACAAGGGGTTTGGTCAATAAAACCGCACAGGTTTCTGACAGCCAAGTGCTCCTGATGGAACAGGCACGTCAGAATTTCACTCTGCCTTTTCTCCCCTGAAGGCAGTAAGGGAACGGTTTCTTAGAAAAACAAATCCTTTCCCATTTAACAAAAATAATTCTCCAAGAGGAGCTCTGCTCGGATTCCCAGCCCCCTTCACAGCACAGTGAACAACTCTATTTAAGCTGCCACGCTGTGAAAGAAAGGTGCAGGCAGGGCCCTCGGGACCTGCTCCCCTTCCCATTTTATCCTGCAGCCTCCTAGGGAGAGGGATGCCTGTGATTCCCTCATTTCACCCCAATATTTCCTCCACTTCGCACCTAACTCTGATTTAAGACCTCCAAACCATCCTGTGGGGAAAGGAAGGACAGTTCAGAGCTGTTTTCTTCTAGGAAGAGATGGGAAAATAACATCCGGGGCTCAACCCAAACTTCATTAAAAAATGTCAAGTGTATCATAAAGCATCCAGAAGAGGAGCAGGAATATGAGAAAACCGTCAGCAGCAAACCAAGTGGGGATTCCTTGGAGACCCCCACACGCCTGAGGGCTCCGGCTCCACCTCCACATGGAAGTAATGACACTACATAATGATGATTTCACTGCTTTAAAGATTCTGCTCCCTTATTGCCCCAATTCCCTCTCTGTCCATCCCACAAATGACTCTCCGTGGTTCCTCCCAGAGCTTTTGCAAGGGCCGTTTCCTTCCACAGAACTCCAAAAATCCAGAGTTCCCCGGGAAACAGGGAAAGGATGGGAGACACACTGGCTGGAATGAACAGAACTGTTCTGCCTTGCCTGTGGTGAAACGCAGAGCTGAGTTTTCCCCGAAAGCCACGCAGGGATAACCTTGCTCCAGGGAGGAGAGAAAGGGAGTGGTGGAAGTGGTTAGGACAACATCAGGGAATCAGTAATTTGGAAAAAAATACAGGTGCTATGAACTGTAGGAGGTTATTTGATTCAAAGGATAAAAAGCGGGAAGAAAGGGAGAGAATATGTAAAATATGTAAAATAAAGTCTTGATTCTGGGAGAGAGAGAGAGAAAAGGGGAATTTCTCATCCAGGGGCTGTTTGCTCAGTGAATCGAAAGCCATCAGCTGAGAGTCAGGGTGGCAGCTCTGAGGCGAGAAACCAGGGCTTAAACTACACCAAATCAGCATCCCAGGCTGGTTTGGGTGGGGAGGGACCTTAAAGACATCTCATTCCTGCCAGGGGCAGGGCTGCACCAGGCCAGCTGTGAGCACGCGAAAATCCTCCCCCAAATCCTGATTTCACCAGCCCTGCTCTTCACGTTTGCTTCTCTCTGGGAACCCCAGCACTGCTGACCCCACAGCAGCACGAAAACCATGGCCCAGGAAAGCCTGCCCTGTGCTGTCAGGGTGGATCAGCTCAGGAGGGGGCTCAGGGTCTCTGAAGCACAAAGACACTTTGGAAAAGAAACCCTGGAGCAGGGGGAAGAGTCATTTTTGGGAAGAGGTACCCCCAGGGATGGAAATCAGCGTAGCAGGGGCTCTTTGTTCAAGCACAAGACAAAGGGATGTGAGGAAGTTTGGAGCCGTTTTATGCAATCTTGGGGAGCATCCACCTGGAAAACCCAGGTAGGAACAATTATTTATTCTTACGAGGCTTGCTGGGTGATCACTGCCCGAGACAGAGACAGCTTGGAAGTACGAGCTCTCATTCCAAACCCAAGCTGACAAATGGGAAAACGACAAGATTGGAAACACCTTGTGATACAAAGGGACGTGATTTCTCTGTCAAATGTGTTTGAAGTCTCTTCTGAAAACACAACAAATTGAGTTTTAATTACTTTTGCATACATCAAGTCTGCGCTGAACTTTCAAGTAGCGAAGCTTCATTTCACTCGCTGCCACTGCGATTTGCACCACTCCAGGTTAATGCAATGCCTACTCCCCAAAAATGCGAAATGCATTCTTTGATGAGCTGCTGCTTCATGTTTGCAAATCAGCACGTTGGCTGGGCTCAGAAAATGTGATTTATTACCGTCTGGGACATGAGAGAGCCGCAGGAATCAGCTTCTGATGATGGAGGGAATACAGAGTGACAAGTCCCATTTCCTTCTGAGCTCTGTCGCCGGTCTTGACTGTGGAAAAGGGGGGGAAAAATCTGATATTGCTCTCCCTGGGCATGAAGAAAACAAAGCACCCAGATCTGATCATCTGCCTGCAAACCATTTCTCAGCTCACATGCAGTGACTCTGTGTGACAAGGTGCCATGAAGAGACTTTTCCTCAGCAGGCCAGGAAGTTTTAGTAATCCTGGAACACCAAAAGTGCAAGGGGTAAAGACTAAACTTGTCAAGTACCAGCGCCCTGGCTGACAAAACCAGGGCAGGAGTTTGGAGTTTGGATGGGAAAAAGGTTTGGCCTGTTTGGAATTGTTTTCACATGGCAAACACCATGCCCACAGCCCAGGGCTGGAACACCTCCTGCCCCCTCCATTCCCACACTGGGTGCTTCCTCACGCCACCTGAGAAGCTGAATCCCAAAAATCACACAACCCAGCAGAGTCCTGGGTGGGAAGGGACCTCACAGCCCACCCAGTGCCACCCCTGCCATGGGCAGGGACACCTCCCACTGTCCCAGGCTGCTCCCAGCCCCAGTGTCCAGCCTGGCCTTGGGCACTGCCAGGGATCCAGGGGCAGCCACAGCTGCTCTGGGCACCCTGGGCCGGGGCCTGCCCACCCTCCCAGGGAACAATTCCTGCCCAAGATCCCATCCAGCCCTGCCCTCTGGCACTGGGAAGCCATTCCCTGTGTCCTGTCCCTTCAGCCCTTGTCCCCAGTCCCTCTCCAGCTCTCCTGGAGCCCCTTTAGGCCCTGGCAGGGGCTCTGAGCTCTCCCTGGAGCCTTCTCCTCTCCAGGTGAGCACCCCCAGCTCTCCCAGCCTTTCCCCCCAGGAGAGCTGCTCCATCCCCCTGCCCAGCAGGGATTTGTCCCCAGTATGGCTGCTGCAAACACTCACACACAAACCTTTTTTATTCCTTTCCTCGCTAAACTTTTCACCAACCTCCACCACCCATTTCTCAGAAGGCGTGAGAAGGGGAAGGACAGGATGAGCAGGGCTCAGACACAGCTTGGGGTGTGAGAACCAGGAGAGCTGCAAGAACTGATCCCTAATTGATCCACACCAACTACACCCGGGCCACAGGGCCTGGGTGAATGCACACAGTGGCACAAACCAAAGCTCACGGGAGACTGAAGGCTGGAACTGCAGAAGGGAACATCACTGGAGAACGAACATCCACAAAAGAGCTGGAAAGGTTACGGATGAGAGCTTCTGAAAAGAAACACAGACCCACCCACAAAGCTCATCTGTTCTGTTTTCTTCTCTCTGTGAGTGCAGAGGGAGATGAGAGGAGGAGGACAAAAAGCCAAAGAGAGTCCCAGCACTGAACTTTCACATGGATTTCTCCTCTGAGGGAGGTGATTTACTCCTTTCATTGTATTTTCGAGAACCAGCTCCCACCTCTTTCCCAAGAGGACATATTAACTTCTCTTCCATTGTGCAGTTTACATAAAGCCTTTTTTAACTCCTCCAAGTGGCTGCCTTTCTTGTACAACCTGGAATTGTCCCGACACTTCTGCAGGTTTTTAATATCAAGCACATAATATTCTATTGAACACTAAAGGACAGTGAAACTGTGCCTTGCACAACACTGCAGAGCCATAAATTCAGATGATGATCATGGTTGCTTTGTATTTGTCATCAAAGAGGTGCAAAGTCTCTCAAAGAGAAAACCCTGTGAGGATACTCCAAACTCAGCCACCAGAGAAAGTTGTCCTCCCCAAAAATCAATTTATCATGCTCTGGATGAGCAAGCCCCTTTCCAAGTGATGATCTCATAATTGAATATTGCCTCCCCAACATGATTTACCCCTTGGAAATGGAAAATGAAAAATAGCACTGCTGTAGTTGATGAGTTGTTGATCCATCCTTGAGCCTCAGCCTTGGCAAATTTGATGTTAAAAAAAACCCAGCTGCAGATGAGAACTTTTGCTGGGTAAAACGGGTTATAAGCAAGAGTAACCCACCAGAAACCCTCCCGCCAGCAAGGAGAGCCCACAGCCTCTGTGCACACTCTGCTCGGGGGCGGGCACTGCCCAGGGCAGAAGTTGTGCCTCCCGTGCAGGGCAATCGCTGCCATCGGGCCCTGCCCGTGGCTCTGGGGCCATTGCTGGGCCCCGCAGCAGAGCCCGGGCCCTGCTCGGAGCCCTCCCTGCAGCCAGGGACAGCCAGGGCTGAGGGCCCCTCTGGGCTGGGGCTCCTCTCGAGGCTGCCCAGCCCCAGCTCCCTCAGCCTTTGCTGGGCACGGAGATGCTCCCGGCCCTTGCTCAGCCCCGCAGCCTCCGCTGGCCCCGCTCCAGCAGCTCCCTGGCCCTGCTGTGCTGAGGAGCCCCGAGCTGGGCACGGCCCTGCAGAGGTGCCCCCGGGGCTGGGCACAGGGGCAGGATCCCTCCCTGCCCTGCTGGGAATGCTCTTCCTGCTGCCCCCCACAGCACCCCACGGATGGAGTCTGAATGGGGAGAGGTGCCTCGCACGTTTCACATCTCCCACAGGGAAACGAGGACAGTGGCTCCGTGCCCGGAGCAGGATTCGGGTCGGGGTGGCTGCTGCTCCACGGTGTGGCTGTCAGTAAGGCCGGGCTCGGTGCCAGAGGAGCTGCAGGCAGGGACAGCTCGTTGTCTGAGGCGAGGTCTGAGCCGAGGCAGCCGCGTCCTGCTGAGCCATTAACGAGGAGATGGAGCTGGCTGACAGAACGAACCCGCTCTCAGCTGCTCCTCCGGCCTCCCTCAGCCCCTCCTGCCCTCCCCAGCGCCAGGAGCAGCACAGCCAGCATGGGGAAATGCACCAGCACCTCAGGCACTGAGGAGGCATCTGCACCTGCTGAATGAGGTTTTTAATCCACCCGCCTGGCTGCCACATCCTTGTCAGAGGATCTGGCTGTGCCAGGGGCTACCTGAGGCTCCACCTGAGCCTGGAACAGCTCTCCCAAGGATGCTGGCTGCCCACCTGCTGCTGAGGAGGGAGGACATCGCCGAGGCTGAAGGCTGGTTTGCTATTCCTCAGCAGATAATTCATCCCAGGGATCAGGATTTAGGAAAGGATCACCTGGAGAATGCTCCCACAAGGCACAGATCCCATAAACCTGTGGTGTCTGACACGGAGGACACGTTCATTGGGCTGCTCAGCAGCCACTTTGCCAAGAATAGAAAGCACCAGGATTCTCCTCCCTCATCCCCCATGGAAAGCCTGGCAACAGCAAGTGATGGCTGTGACAGCAAATATCAAATGTACCAAAGGTCTGGGATTGAGCACCACAGATTTAGGCCCAGCTTATCCAGAAGACAACCTGCTTCCTTGCATTAATTATCACCTTTCATTGGGAGGAGGGAAAAAACCCCATCCATGAGGCACTTCCAGGCATCTTTGGGAACTCAAAAGCACAGCCCCACATATTTGAGGGCTACACATTTAAAGAAAGGGAAGATGGTCCTCCTTACTGCCAGCAGTTGGTTTGCCAGCTGCCTGCTGGATTTAGATTTATATTTGGAGAGCAAACATTACTTTGGACACCTTGAGATGGCAAGGTTCAAACAGGAAATAAAAACAGCAGGAGAAAAATAAAGTAGAGACACCAGTGTGGATGGTCCAGCTAGACCATGCCCCAGGAGGAGGGGATCATGCAAACCACCAACACACCCAGGAATGCCAGTGTGAGCAGGCTGGAGTGCAAAATACCACAGAATCCCAGGATCCCTGAGGCTGGAAAGGCCCTCCCAGCCCACGGAGCCCACCCTGTGCCCGATGCCCACCTTGTCCCCAGCCCAGAGCTCTCAGTGCCACGGCCAGGCCTTCCTTGGACACCTCCAGGCATGGGCACTCCACCCCTCCCTGGGCAGCCCCTGCCAAGGCCTGAGCACCCTTTCCATGCAGAAATTCCTGCTGCTGTCCACCCTGAGCCTCCCCTGGCCCAGCCTGAGGCCGTTTCCCCTTGTCCTGTCCCTGTTCCCTGGCAGCAGAGCCCGACCCCCCCGGCTGCCCCCTCCTGTCAGGGACTTGTGCAGAGCCACCAGGGCCCCCCTGA
Organism: Platysteira castanea; assembly: GCA_013397175.1. NCBI lineage: Eukaryota > Metazoa > Chordata > Aves > Passeriformes > Platysteira > Platysteira castanea. The sequence goes on from VYXC01003450.1 coordinate 306,040, forward strand.
GCCTCCTTTTCTCCAGGCTCAGCCCCTTTCCCAGCTCAGCTGTCACAGTGCCACTTCTCAGGAACTGTCACCTGCCAGCACCAATTTCACTCTCAAACACACCCTCAGTGTGACACCCCCCTGCTGCTCCCAAACCAGGACTGAGCTGTGAGCCCTCTCCTTCCCTCTCCGCCTGCTCCCCCAGAGCAGTTTGTTTCGGGAGCTGTAAGATGGGAGAAAGGGATTCATGAAATCCCGAGGGCCCCAGAATGCGGAGATGAGTGACTGCCAGCGCTGCTGTGTCCGGGGAGCACAGTGATTTATTCCTGCTGGGGAATGTCACCAGGCAGGATGCGCCAGGTCCCTGGCCCGTGGAACCCTCAGCTGTCCCAGAAACCCTGGAGCTCAGCCAGCAGGGAGCCAGCACTGCCAGCAATCCGTCCGTCCGTCCNCATCCATCCCTCCCTCCATCCATCCATCCATCCCTGCCTTCTCCTGCCAGGAAAAACGACAGCACACACAGGGCACCCAGGGTGGGGCCCGCTGACCCCCAGACGGTGCTGGAAAGGTTGAGTAACACCAAGGAGGTGGAGTAACACCAAGGAGCTGCTCACACGTCCAGGTAGCACTGGGGAGAGGATAAATTGAGCCCTGCAGTTCACAGGAGGAAAAGAAGAAATATTCCTTTGGTTCTTCATAGAACCCCAGAGTGGTTTGGGTTGGAAGGAACATTAAAAAATCACCCTGTTCCCACCCCTCTGCCATGGCAGGGACACCTCCCACTGTCCCAGGCTGCTCCCAGCCCCAGTGTCCAGCCTGGCCTTGGGCACTGCCAGGGATCCAGGGGCAGCCACAGCTGCTCTGGGCACCCTGGGCCAGGGCCTGCCCGCCCTCCCAGGGAACAATTCCTGCCCAAGATCCCATCCAGCCCTGCCCTCTGGCAGTGGGAAGCCATTCCCTGTGTCCTGTCCCTCCAGCCCTTGTCCCCAGTCCCTCTCCAGCTCTCCTGGAGCCCCTTTAGGCCCTGGCAGGGGCTCTGAGGTCTCCCAGGTGAGCACCCCCAACTCACCCATCTTCATTATTTGCTTCACTTTGGATCACAAACAAAAGCATTTTTCTGTCTTCCTCTTCCCTCTCTCCAGAGGCACAATTTGGGAGGCAGAAGTGGTGGGAGAAACTCCAAGGCTCCTTCCCCCTCAGGACACCCGAGGCTCTGCTTTGCTCCGCTTTGCACTTGAAGTGTTGGATGTGCCCAGAGCACCAGAGTGGAGCTGGGAAAGAGCAGGGATGGGCAGTGGAGCACGGCAGCCTCGGGAAGTTGGGAAATTAAAATCTGACTTTCAGCCCCGGGCACAGTCCAAACACCCCTGGTCTGCAGACAAGTAACTGGGCACAACAACTTCACCCTAAATTCCCCTCTTTGCCGGGAAATCCCTTCCCCATCCCGCACCCCCAGTTCCAGGTTCTCCTTTAAAGGCTTAAAAAGCATGAGAGGCAAGAACGTGAAGCGTTCGTTACACACCAAGCTAAATTAAGTGGCATTATTTACATTTTCCTTAGTTGGATAATCGTGTTTCTGGGCAATTTGGGAAATAGGATCGTTGTGAAATAAAGGTTTGATGTGCTTAACTGGCTGCACCTGCTCCGTCCCTACTTCCCAGCAAGGAGGAAAGGCCTCCCCTTGGATTCCAGTGGTTCTGCTGCTCCCACACCTGCAATCCCCTTTGTGCAACCAAACCCTTTGAAAGCCACACGCGGATATCTCCAGTTCCCTTAAATCCCGCTTCAGGGAAGGACGGGCAAGAGCTGGGGGAGCAAAAGGCCAAGCAAGGAGATGTCCGGGAGGTTTTAGAACATGAGTAAGCTCGCACTAAAATTGGGAAGCTGGACGATTTTGTTCCAAGTGCCCGTATTTGCTCTTTTCCAGGGCCTTTCGGGAGGAAAGGGAGGCGTGGAAGAGTTACTGCTCCGACTGCTTGGACTCTTATCTCCCCTCCACACACCTCCAGGAGCAGCAATTGGGAAATAATTGGGACTCTGCTGCAGAACAAGAGCTGCGAGCTCCTGATCAGCATCAGGAGCGTGAACCCCACTGAGGGGGAAAGTGGCAAATATTTTCCCAGCAGCGGGCACGGATTGTTTTACCTCTCTTGATCGTGGAGCTGCTCAGCCGAGATTTTTTAACATCAGTGTGCTCCAAAGAGCCCAATTTCATCCCAGCCCTCCCTGATTTATCTTGTATTTGTATTGAACACGTAACTCCAAGGGCACGGATGGGTTTTGGAACCGAGATCGCTGTCACACTTCTCATTTATGGCTTAAAATAGCAAACGAGGCCTGACGGTTCCCTTACATTTAGGAACCAATTAGGAGCAATTTATTACAGATAATTCCTGAGGATTGCCAGGAAGCTGCTGGCAGGGGGGGAGCACATTAACTCACTATTTACACACAGTTTACTCACAGTTCATCCCTGCATCTCCTCTCCTCAAGCAGCTCTTCAGAGCACCTGAATTTGCAGGAACAACGCTGCAGAGTTGTGACCTACCATTGATTTTTAGTTAACCCATTTCCTGCTGGAATTGGTGCCTTGGAAAACAAAATCCACGTTTCCTCCTGAGGTTTTTGGTTCATTTCTCAGCCTGGTTCATCCCAGAGATTTTTCCCATGGATTGGACATACAACCCCTAAATCTGTCTATAATTTGGGGGGGTTTGGTTCATTTCTAGCCTGGTTCATCCCAGAGATTTATCCCATGGATATAAATCTGTCCATAATTTGGGGGTTTTAGTTAATTTCTAGCCTGATTCATCCCAGAGATTTATCCCATGGATTGGACATACAGTCCCTAAATCTGTCTATAATTTTGGGGATTTTGGTTCATTTCTAGCCTGGTTCATCCCAGAGATTCTTCCCATGCATTGGACACATAACCCCTAAATCTGTCCATAATTTGGGAGTTTCTGGTTCAGTTCTAGCCTGGTTCATCCCAGAGATTTAACCCATGGATATAAGCCCTAAATCTGTCTATAATTTGGGGGGTTTTGTTCATTTCTAGCCTGGTTCATCCCAGAGATTTAACCCATGGATACAACTCCTAAATCTGTCCATAATTTGGGGGGTTTGGGTTCATTTCTAGCCTGGTTCATCCCAGAGATTTATCCCATGGATAGGACATACAACCCCTAAATCTGTCCATAATTTGGGGATTTGGGTTCATTTCTAGCCTGGTTCATCCCAGAGATTTATCCCATGGATAGGACATACAACCCCTAAATCTGTCCATAATTTGGGGACATGGCAGCTTCTGGGCACAGGTCCCAAATCAACTCAGTGCATGGGAGCTGAGGAACCACTGGAACCCAAATTCCACGGTCAGGAGGGGCAGATCCTCACGGGAAGGGGCGATGGATGTGCTCAGGGCCAAGCAGGAGGGAAGTGCCCAGCCCTGCTGAGGAAATTCTCCATCCTGCCCTGGGAAAGGGTGGAAAGCTGCAGATGGAAGCAGCAAGTCCCAGAGGGCTGGGACGGGGTGGGCAGGGAGGTTTGGGAAGAGAAATCTCTGAGCTGGATGGACTTGCTGGATCCATCCCAGGCCACAGCTCCGTGCTGCTGGGGAGCTGCCCTGCTGGCAAGGCACGAGACTTCCATCCCAACCTGAAATGTGGAATTCTGGGCCAAACTGGGACATGGGAATCCTGGATGTCAGCTTTGGCCAGAGGCAGCACCGGGGTAGGGAAGATTTTTCCTGCGGGCGAGGCCACCCAGGGCCAAAAGCCAGCGATTTGTGTGTGCTTGACCTGAGGACTTGAACAGCACTTCCACCAACACTTTGTTGTCCTGGTTTAACTGAGCACGAGCACTTAACATCTACTTTTCCCGGGCAATTGAGCAGGGAAAACTCAGCCCCGTGTCCACACAAACTGGGCAGATCCAAGCACAGCCATGGCTTAACGGGAACAGCTACAAACGTGGCACTGCCATCCCAGCCTCTGGGAATCACAACGAGATCCTTGCTCAGAAGCGCCAGAGAGGACACAGGAGAGCCCCCACAGCAGGTGACACAGAGAAATTTGGGAGTGCTGGGAAGGAATTTGGGAGTGTGGGGAAGGAATCCTTCCCTGGCAGGGTGGGGAGGGTACCCAGAGCAGCTGTGACTGCCCCTGGATCCCTGGAAATGTCCAAGGCCAGGTTGGATGGGGTTTGGAGCAGCATGGGACAGTGGAAGGTGCAGCAGCTCCCACTCAGGACAAACTTTGGGAGAAACGCAGCCAGAGGAATGGATCTGAGAGCTTGGGATCCTCTCTGTGGCCTCAGGCACGGCCCTTGCTCTTAACGTGATGGGTCTGATCACACCCAGCTCTCACTTTACACTCAGTTCTCACTTAAAGGCTACCCGTGCCAAATTCTTTAACTCCCAGAACCAAGCTCTTTGGATGATCCAGAAATAACCAGGATAACCAAGTTTTTTTGACTCACAGAGCCAATCTGGAGCAGAGAAAAATTACAGCAACTAGAAAGAGCACGTGGCTACACAGGCAGCTGCTTTTCCAGAGTGCCCTTTGCCACTCAGAGGTTAATGCAGCACTTCCCAAGCCCTGCTGGCTGTTCAGGCACACTCTGATTTGCCATGGCTCCCCTGGCACTTCCAGAGTCACTGATCCCCCAGCTAATCCTGATGCCTCAGGTTTTAATTTTATATTTTTCAAATCCTGTACTGC
>VYXC01003450.1:321864-334232 GCA_013397175.1 Platysteira castanea
TGATGCCTTAGGTTTTAACTGTTATATTTTTCAAATCCTGTATTGCCCAGTGTGTAATTCTGAAGTTCCTTGCAGCTCGTGAGCTGCTCTCTTAGGCCAGACAGACACAACAAAGCCTCTCTGAGCTGTTCAAGGACACTCGGGCTGTCCTAGGCCTAAAGGTGTAAACTGGGGCCATGAGAGAGGTGGGGAAATTGAAGAAATTACATCATTAGCTAAAGTTTTAATTGGTGAATTTATGCTGATGTGCAAATGGACCAAACCTATGACAGTGTGAAGAACTCGTGACTCGGGGTCCATCTTGGGGTCCATTTTATGGAAGCAGCCTCTGGCTCCCCAGGGTGGTACCTTTGCAGGCCTCTCANCTGCCTTTATTCCCTTGCTCCTGTCTCTGTTTCTAGGTAGCCACTCCAGGCATCAGTTCCGCTCATTTTACCCCCTCAAATCTCTTCCCCAAATCACTCACCTGCTACTTCTATTTCTCCCAATTCCCCACGGGATGAGGCTGAAGGAAACGGGAACTCTCTGCAGGAGAGAGTGGCCAGAGACCTTTGCATTTCCAAAAAGCCATTGTGCAGCACACAGCTGCCTGTGGCTGACAGGGCTGGGACCGATCCTCCCCCGGTCCGGCCTCTGCCAGAGGGACAAACACAGCCCTGCCTCCCTCTGCCGGCTCCTCCTGCCGTCGGGAACCCCACAGGGATGGCTGGAGAGAAAGGGCTCAGCCCCAGGGCAGCATCGCTGCCAGAACTGAGCCCTGCCCTCTCCCGCCTGCACCTTCCCCCGCAAACAAAGCGTTCTCCCACTGGAAATGGGGGAAACCAGCTCTGGTGCCTCTCAGTCCCATCCATCCCCGTCCATCCCATCCNCCCATCCATCCCTGTCCTCCTTGGGGCTCTGGTGCCTCTCAGTCTCATCGATCCCTGTCCATCCCACTCACCCCTGTCCTGCTCAGGGCTCTGGTGCCTCTCAGCCCCATCCACCCCTGTCCATCCCATCCACCCCTGTCCTCCTCGGGGCTCTGGTGCCTCTCAGTCCCACTCACCCCCATCCGTCCCATCCATCCCTGTCCTCCTTGGGGCTCTGGTGCCTCTCAGTCTCATCGATCCCTGTCCATCCCACTCACCCCTGTCCTGCTCAGGGCTCTGGTGCCTCTCAATCCCATCCACCCCTGTCCATCCCATCCACCCCTGTCCTCCTCAGGGCCAGACAGCACCTCCCGGGCAGGAATCGTCACCCTCCCCCTTCCCACCCACTCCTGCCCACGGAGCTGCAGCCCCAGAGCTTTATGGCCCTCTTGAGTGCCCGCACAGGAAATCTGTGAGGATTAATGGGAAGGGAATATGCATTCAGTAACGTAGGAGAACAGGCTGATAAATATCAGAGATGCCAATAAATACCAGAGATCATCTCATCTCAGTCTCCAGCCTGACTTGGAAGTGTCCAAGGCTAGGCTGGATGGGGCTTGGATGCTGGAAGGTGCCCCTGCCCATGGCAGGGGTGGAAACAAGATGAGCTTTAAGCTCCTTTCAACCCAAACCACTCTGGGATTCTAAGCTACCACAGTTATCAAACACCACCAACCACCAAATCATCGAAAACACAAATATTTGCTGTTCAGGGCAAAAAAACCACACAGGAAATGCTGGAAAAGAGGAGCTATGAGTAAAGGTTTTCCAAACCCACTTGTTGCTCTTCTTTTTAATAACAGAAAATGATCTGGCTGAGAAAAAATAATGAAGGTGCTGTCAGGGAGGCTGCTTAAGTTGATCAATCGTGTGTTTAAAGGCAATCCACCCCCTGCTGCCTAGCACAAGCTCAGGCACACAAAAAGCAGCCCAGAGTCTCACTGATGCCCTTCATTAGTGCTCTGGGGAACCACTACCCACAGCAGATCCTACTGGAGCTCTCCGGGAGGAAGAGATGGATAAAAACCTCTCCTGGAGTAAGTGCTTGCATGATCCACTTCCTCCAGGGTCTCTTCTGGAGCATTTCTCCTCCCAGCTGGATCTGAGCAAGCCTTTTCTCCAGGGAAACAGAAAAGCTGGCAGGGAGAAGCGCCAGTGCTCCCGAGAAGTTCCCCAGAGAGGTTTTACACTCCTTATCCCTGGAAGTGTCCAAGGCCAGGAAGGACAGGGCATGGAGCTACCTGGGATGGCTTTAATGGCTTAAGGAGGGCAGGTTGAGGTGAGATATATGGAGGAAATTCTTCCTGGGAAGGTGGGCAGGCCCTGGCCCAGGGTGCCCAGAGCAGCTGTGGCTGCCCCTGGATCCCTGGCAGTGCCCAAGGCCAGGCTGGACACTGGGGCTGGGAGCAGCCTGGGACAGTGGGAGGTGTCCCTGCCCATGGCAGGGGTGGCACTGGATGGGTTTAAGGTCTCTTCCCAACCAAACTGGGATTGTGTGATTCCAAGCTGGACGTTTCCAGGTGTCCCTCCTGCTGGCAGCCTCTCCTGCGGTGTCACAGCAGCAGGACAGATGCTGTCCCCACTGTCCCCTCGCTGTCACGCCGCAGGCCTGGCACTCCTGCTCTCCAGGACATTTCCTGCTATCCCCCTTCCTTGTCATTTCATTAGCTCCGTGTGGCCTCACAGTGCCAGCGGGAGCAGGGGGCACACAGGTCTCTGGCTGTCAGAATCCAGGGATAAATGAGTGTTCCATTCCCTGCCGAGGGCTCGGAGCACAGGCACCAACAGCCCTGGGATGCTGCTGGGACTGCAGTGATTCATCACCTGCCCGGGCAGGGCGTCAGGACCAGAGCTTGCCCTGAGACAAAGATGAATCGTCCAGGAGATGAGGCTTAATTCACTCCGAGAGGAAATGTTACCCTTAAAACAAGGGAGTCATTTCCCACATCCGATGCTACCACGGGAATACAACTCCACAGGGAGCGGGGCCAGCGGAGGCTGCGGGGCTGAGCAAGGGCCAGGAGCATCTCCGTGCCCAGCAAAGGCTGAGGGAGCTGGGGCTGGGCAGCCTCGAGAGGAGCCCCAGCCCAGAGGGGCCCTCAGCCCTGGCTGTCCCTGGCTGCAGGGAGGGCTCCGAGCAGGGCCCGGGCTCTGCTGCGGGGCCCAGCAATGGCCCCAGAGCCACGGGCAGGGCCCGATGGCAGCGACTGCCCTGCACGGGAGGCACAACTTCTGCCCTGGGCAGTGCCCGGCCCCGAGCAGAGTGTGCACAGAGGCTGTGGGCTCTCCTGGCTGGGGCTGTTCCAGAGCTGTGTGCACACAGGGCTGTGCCCGGGGCTCTGGGATGGCCCTGCTGGAGCAGGGAGCTGCCACCAGCTGTGCCCGCTGTGCTCCCTGCAGCCTGAGCCACCCTGGGATCCTGTGAGGGAGACAAGAGCTGGCTTCTCCTGCCCCGTGAGCCAGAGCTGGGGTAACACCCTGAGGGACTCACCAAGAGATGCTGCTGCTGGGCCCGCTCCTGGCACCCCAACCTCACGCAGCCAGCAGGACGATGAGTGCCAGAGGAAGGAGGCCATGGAGAAAGGTCCCATTCCAAGCTGTGGGAACAGCAGCAACCCTCCCACGTGCCCACGCCCTGAGCAGAAGCTGCTGACAAAGGCCTGCATTGGCCATTTTGGGAGTGCCAGGAAACACCACCCGAGAAAGCAGCCACTGCCATCTGTTCTACCTCCAACTGCTTGAGACGGCTCTCTTTACCTTAAATATATCCCAGTACTTATAAATACCACACACAGGCTATGAAAACAACTCAGCAGAACGTCTCGTGCCCACTAGGACGGGCCTGGTGGCCTGTGGCTCCCAGGGGTGACATCCCAGGCCCTGCGCTGTGGGCACAGGGACGTCGCTGCTCCTCCTCCTCCCAGCTGGCTCGGAGCAGCCCAGCTGGCAATAAACTGTTCCTGCCACTTCTGTCACGGCCCGCGGGCTCTGTGCCAGCATCTCAGCCTCTCCAGGAGGGGCAGGGTGGTGCAGGTACGGTGCTGTTTGGTGCTGGCACCCTGTGCTGGTTGCCTGGGAAACGGCCGGAGCAGGGGAATTGCATCGGATCTGAAACTCCCTCTCCTCACTCTGCTCAGTGTGCCAGGGTGTTGGGAGACTGCTGTGTGCCCACACACACGGGTGGGGTGATGGCCACCACGTCCTGTGGGGCTTCCAAGAGCTGGGAGTGCTCCCTGCCCTGCACCATCCTTCTCCTGACAGAGCAGGCAGGGCCAGCACTGACATCTGCAGCCTTCACACTTCACTCAATGGCCAAAGTGGCAACAGAAGTCCCACATTCCTTCTCCCAGTCCCATATTTCCTCTCTCAGTCCCATATTCCCTCTCCCAGTCTCATATTCCCTCTCCCCATCCCATATTCCCTCTCCCCATCCCATATTCCCTCTCCCAGTCCCATATTCCCTCTCCCAGTCCCATATTCCTTCTCCTATTCTTGTATTCCCTCTCCCAGCCCCACATTCCCTCTCGCAGCCCCACATTCCCTCTCCCAGCCCCACATTCCCTCTCGCAGCCCCACATTCCCTCTCCCAGCCCCACATTCCCTCTCGCAGCCCCACATTCCCTCTCCCAGCCCCACATTCCCTCTCGCAGCCCCACATTCCCTCTCCCAGCCCCACATTCCCTCTCGCAGCCCCACATTCCCTCTCCCAGCCCCACATTCCCTCTCGCAGCCCCACATTCCCTCTCCCAGTCCCATATTCCCTCTCCCAGTCCCCTATTCCCTCTCCCAGTCCTGCATTCCCTCTCCATTTTACAGGGGGATTTTCCAGGCAGTTTTTACTCTGTTAAAGCAACAAAACCATTCCTCACCGGAGCTCAGCGATCTTTTTTCTCCCCAGGGATTTAAAAGCTTTGGAACTCAAAGTACTCCTCTGCTCATCTGCCTTGCCCAGTTCCTTACAGGGCTGTGATTCAATCCAGCCCCAAACTGGATTACAGTAATTTACTGCAGGACAGTGGAGAGAAGGGGGGAAATGAGGAAAGGAGAAGTGCATCAGTCACCTCTGTGCAGAAAATAGAAGATGCCAAAACCTGGCAGGTGCTTCCTGATCTTATTTATCACATGCTGATGGTGACAAACTGTTTTTAAAAGAAAAGCCAGCGGTGGAAATGGGAAGGAAAAAAATCCCATCCCAGCAGATCATGGCAGAAATTCCTCGGCTGCTAAAAGCTGAGCAGTCAAAACACCTACTGGATGTTCACGGAGGAAAAGAAACAGGAAACAACAAAATTCCATGTGAAAGCATCCCAAATCCATGGCTGGACTTCCTGGAGGAGCCCAACTCCACCAGCCACGGAGCAGTTTAGCAGCAGAATTTAAAGCAGAGGAGATGTTTCTCTTTAGAGGACATTAACAATGGCTTAAAATGTAATTAACTCGTGTCACCGGGCTGCTATTAATTTCAGCATGCACTAAAGAGTAAATCCAAACAGGACCTGTCATCCTGCAGCACACAAAGCCCTCACAGAAAAGCTTCCAGCAGCGAAATGAAAGGAAAAACCATCGTGAAGTGCGTGGAGAAATCAGCTCTGGTGATGATTTTCACACAATTTTATTATTAAATGCTGGCACGGAAGCTCAGCACCACCCAGCCACCCCTTGCAGAGCTCTGCAGACATCTCCCCTTTCACCTCCCGTCAGGCAGAGCTGTCCCTGCCCTCCCCACGGACACCCAGAGCCTTCCCCAGCCTCTTCCAGGGCTCAGAACAATCCTTTCTCTCCTCCCTTGAACTCTGTGCAGTAAATTTGGCAACACTCCCAGCGTTTTGCCCAGTGCGTGTCCCAGGGGTAATATTGTAACCCTTCAGCTTCCCCCTTCTCTCTGAGGTGGGGTCAGGCAATTCACCTGGGGCCTCGGAGACACTTCAAGGGGAAAACATCCCCCGAAATCACCAGGCATCCTTCCTGGAGTGCTGCTCCTTCTCCCAGGAGCATCAGTGAGTGGGGTTTGAGTCGGTGAAGAATCAAACAGGTTCATGCAAACCCTCACCCGAGGATTTAAAGGCTTGAGATGTTTTCAGAATCAATTCTGGGAGAACAACACAATTTTACAAAAATTACAGACATCTGCTTTGAAATAATCGTAATTTGCTGGGTTTCTTCCAGAATTTCCATATCGCTGCTGGAAGCAATTGGAAATACAAAGGATTTTGATTTGCAGCCCGTGTGTGCAGGAGCAGGTGAATCAAAGGTGATGGATCATGTTTTATTCTATTTATCAAGGGGGATTTGCTGTTTTCAATCATCATTTTCTTACAGTGCCAGCTAGAGGAAGCAAACACTCCGGCCTTCATCCAAAGGCTTTATATAATTCCACTTCAATTCTGGCTGAACACAAAATTAATTATGATTAAGGGGCAAAACCTGCCTACAACCCTGCTGGGTTTGGTGCTCAAGAGTCAGTCCCAGCCCCCACCCTGGGAGGAGATATTTTAGTAAAGAACCAACAAGATCAACTCACAGAAACCACACAAACAGCAAAAAAAACCAGTGAAAAAGAATGGGAATGTAAAAGATGAGTTGCTGGATTCCCTCCAGGCCACTTCAATCCCGTGGCAGGTGCCAAGTGCACCAAAACCTGCCCTTGGTCTGCGGCAGAGCCTGCTCAGCTGCACAAGCCAGAGGGGGAATCTCTGGTCTGTTCTGTCCAACAAAAAGGGATTATTATGGAGGCAGAGTGACAGGGAAGGAGAGAGCAACGACGGCACCTCAACAGATCCTCGTGGGAGCGGGTTTGGATTTCTGCAGCCCCCAGCAGGGCCCGGTGGTGCCTCTGCAGCTGAGACGGCAGGACGGGCAGGAGTGGAACCCGCAATTTAATGGCACTGCTGCTCTGGGGGAGTTTCTCCCTCGTGCTCTTCCATCACATAAAAACCCTGTGCCTGCAGGAACAAGCCTGAGGATCACACCCAGCCCTCCCTGCAGGAGTGGGACAAGAAGGAAATGGGAATTGGACGTTGCTGCAAAGCTGGGCGGGAATTAAGGGCACATCTCAAACCAGGCAGGTCCAACCAGCACCTCCAAAATGCCTGAGAGCACAACAAACCGTCCAGCCAGCCCAACACTGGTCTTTGCCACTGAGTTACTGATTGATTTATTTGTGAGCCACACTTCTGCAAAGCAAAGGTTCCTGTTATAAATGCATATTATAATATTGTCTTTTCACAAATAATTAGGTGAATGCTGTATAATGGTAAAGTAGCTTTGCTATAAAGATATAGGGTTTTTCTTTTTTGTAACAATAACTAATGCCTTTATTTCTGTAGTAAAATAGCTGCTGTAGTTATGCTTGTGGTAACTGAACTGTCTGCTTGGTTGGATAGAAATTAAGGATCTGCTGGGAGGTGTTTGCAGACCACACCTCATTAATCAGTCTAAACTGCTCGTGTTTTAGCCGGGATGAGCAGTTCTGAGGGCAGGAGATGTTCTGAAGGTGCCAGGAGCATTCCTGCTGTGTCCCTCAGGGACGGGGCTGTCGCTGCTCCCGGGAGCTGCGCAGGTGAATCACACACGGCTCTCGGAAAGGAAGGAAAGAAAATAATAAAAGAATCTTGTCTCCTCAGCTGCTCCAACGTTTTTCCTGGAGTGTTTTAGGAACGAAAGGGTGCTGGCACTTCCCTTTCCCCTTCCCAGAGCAGGAGGAGCCCTCCTGATGCAGCCCTGGGGTTCGTCTGCAGGCTCCGCTCCTGGCCGGCCACACTCTGGAACCCGGCATTTCCCCACAGCCAGGAAAGGTGGGACAACCAAATTACCCCAAAAGTGCCCATTCTGGCCGTTATTTTTAGGGAGCAAAGTGCACTTCGAGCCGACATTTTGCATTAATGTTCTTCCTCCTTGCAACAATTCTCTCCCAGACAGAAGAGACCAGCATCCCTCTGATTCTGAGCGGGTGGGAAGCTGCCTCCAAACGCGATATCCCAGGACACCACGAAGTGACTCAAACACACTGCCTGGACCTGTCCTCCTGTGCCTTTGTTTTCCCGTGTGCCACACTGACAGAGCTCCCAAAAACCACCCGAATTAGCAGCCCCATGGCTCTGAAACAGCTGTGGCTCTGCAGAGCCCCAGATCGGGGCCAAACCCTGCGAGTTCTTGGGTTCCCATCTCCACCAGGGAGCAGGAAAAGGGGGATCAAAGCTGTGGGAAGGGCCAGCACCCTTTTGTTCCTAAAACACTCCAGGGAAAATGTCAGAGCAGCTGAGGAGACAAGATCTTTTATTTTTATTACTTTCTTCCTGTTGTAAGATATAAGATAATAATATAACATATTATATTATTGGCTTTTGGCAAATATTAAAATGAATGTTATATGTGTAATGTTAGAAACTTTGCTGTATGAATATAGTTTCTTTTATTTCTGCTGTTAACAAAACTTAGAAATAGTGGTGTGATATATATATATTTCTTAGGCTATAGCATGAGATGTAGAATGCTTCTTTTATTCATGTAGCTACTCAGGGAATAATAAAGATAATCAAGATAATTCCCCACATTCTTGGATTATCCTATGTGGACGAAGATAATGGTGACAGCTCTCAGAGGCGACAGGACGAGTCACAAGGAGATTTAATCTGCAAGATGGAGCCACGAGGAGTAATAAAATGTTGAATTGATCTGCAAGAGGGAATGGGGTGGTTGAAACCAAGGGAGCACCTAAAAAGCAATGTTTGAATCATGCATGAGGGTCTGTGAATATGCAACATGCTGGTACATTTAAAGAAATGTTTTCTGAGTTAAGGTGTGCCCCTGGCTGCAGGCCGAGCGCCCGGCCCTATGTAATTTTTGCTTTCCTGTCTCCAAATTGTCTTTTCATGAAACTTTCTAGAGTGTTACCAGAAGAGTGACCCTCGTTTTCCACAGTTCCTTTCCGAGAGCCATGCGTGATTCACCTGCGCAGCTCCCGGGGGCAGGGACAGCGCCGTCCCTGAGGGACACAGCGGGAACACCCCAGCACCTTCAGAACATCTCCTGCCCTCAGAACTGCTCATCCCGGCTAAAACACGAGCACTTCAGACTGATGAACGAGCTGTGGTCTGCAAACACCTCCCAGCAGAGCTGCCCACGTGGAAATGAGCAGGTCTAAAATACATCTGGACACCAGACAGTGGGGACACCGAAGTTTCCGACACCTCGGAGGGCTCACCGTGCCCCAGATAATGAACACTTCCAGCAGCAGCTCTGGCGGAGAGAGGGAAAAAGAGCACTTGAGGCAAATTAAGTTCACACTTTGGGGAAATAGCTGCCTCACGCTCCCCTTCAGCAGCAGTGTGGCTCCCAGGGGCTCCCTGGCCAGGCCCACGCACACTTTCAGAACCCTCAGCTTCCTTCCCAGCAAACACAGTGTGCTCCCAAGCACCCCGAGGCCTCTGAGAGAAAGGGAGAAGAGAAAAGAAGCTCCTCTGTGACACTTCCAGGTTACACAAGACATTCCTGGCTTTGGGTGACTTGACTGGGGCTTTCCAGGGCCTGAAGGAACTCCAGGAGAGCTGGAGAGGGACTGGGGACAAGGGCTGGAGGGACAGGACACAGGGAATGGCTTCCCAGTGCCAGAGGGCAGGGCTGGATGGGATCTTGGGCAGGAATTGTTCCCTGGGAGGGTGGGCAGGCCCTGGCCCAGGGTGCCCAGAGCAGCTGTGGCTGCCCCTGGATCCCTGGCAGTGCCCAAAGCCAGGCTGGACACTGGGGCTGGGAGCAGCCTGGGACAGTGGGAGGTGTCCCTGCCATGGCAGGGGTGGCACTGGGTGGGCTTTGAGGTCCCTCCCAACCCAAACCAGTGTGGGATTGGTGCTGTCACAAACCCACACGTTCCCAACACAACTCCTCACTGCCACTACCCCAAAGCACCCAATGTTTCCATTTCCTCCAAAGAAAAGACACCTTGAAATAACGAGGCCCTTTTTTCCCTCTAGCCAGAAATAACCATCTCTTCTCCTCGAACCAAGCACACATTTAAGTCCAGACTTTTCCCCACCCACACGGAGGCACTCCCACCGCTAGGAGAGCTTTCCAGCAGGGCTGGTTTAGGGGGTTCTGGCTGGCAGATGAATGCTGTGCTCTCTGCCGTGTGTACACCGAAATCCCCTTTAAAACAAAAACAAATAGGACTAAAGGGCGTTTCTGGAATTTCCTCTACTTATTCCACAGTCAGGCAAAGAGGGGTTTGTTCATGCTCTCCAGGAGGCTGCTGCAGCCTTTCCTGAGCAAGGCTTGGGCCCAGCAGCCACAGCAGGTCTGAACAGTGCAGTCATTGTAGAATTCTGCAACCAAAACCCCTTTCAGATCCCCGGGTGCTGCTGCTCCGAGAACCACACCAGACATCTCGGGGGAAAATCAGTATTTCCATGGCAAGGCAAGGAAGAAATGGCTCTGGTAATTCCTCATGGCAAAAAACCCCAGGCTTTGTGTCAACAGTTGCCAAAGATGTGGGAGATGAAACTGTGGGATTGCTTTTGCTTGACTCTGTGATAAGGAAATTCATCAGCAGGAGCTGAGGGCAAAAGTCCTGTACTGGGGCCGAGCTGCAGGACTGGGAGCACTGGGAATCACCCCAGGATTAAAGACTTGGATCTTGTGAAATGGCCACCTCAGAGAGCTGGGTTTTCCCGGTTTTAAAAGGAATGTGTCCCCACCTACGCTTAATTCCCAGAATCACAGGACAGCTGGGGTTGAAGGGACCTCTGGAGATGGTCCAGCCCAAGCCCTGCCCAGGCAGGGTCACCCAGAGCAGGCGACACAGGAGCACTTCCAGGTGGGCTTGGGATGAATCCAGAGGGAGACTCCAGACCCGCCTGGGCAGCTGTGCCAGGGCTCATGGAAAAGAAGTTCCTCACATGGAGGTGGAGGCTGTGCTGGGTCGATGTAGCTGCGGTGACAGTGGCTGGAATCGTGCAAATAAACCAAACTTCAGTTTCCTTCGGCTGCACATCCCAGGGTTTGACACTTTGGAGGTAGAAATCAGATGAATTCTTAAGTGCTCCCGTGAACAAAAAGGCCCAGAAGTATTCCCAGAGTATTCCCAGTATTTTCAGTGGGATTGGGAATTTCTTTCCAGCTGGACAAACTGGGCAGAGCTGAGCCCAAGTTTCAGTGCACTCTCTGAACTGAAACCAAAGGTTTAACCTGATTTCCATCACAGCAGAGCAAACCAGAACAGTTCCAGTCCAGGGAGGGAGACTCCACACCCTCCCTGGGCAGCTGTGCCAGGGCTCTGCCACCCTCACAGGAAGAAATTCCTCCTCACGTGGAGGTGGAGGCTGTGCTGGGTCGATGTAGCTGTGGTGACAGTGGCTGGAATCGTGCAAACAAACCAAACTTCAGTTTCCTTAGGCTGAACTTCCCAGGCTTTGACGTGCAAGTGACACTTTGGAGGTAAAAATCACATGAATTTTTAGGTGCGCCATTGCTCCCGTGAACAAAAAGCCCAGAATTCCCAGAGTATTCCCAGTATTTTCAGTGGGATTGGGAATTCCTCTCTGGCTGCACAAACTGGGCAGAGCTGAGCCCAAGTTTCAGTGCACTCCCTGAACTGAAACCAAAGGTTTAACCTGGTTTCCATCACAGCAGAGCAAACCAGAACAGTTCCAATCCAGCACTCAGTGGGATTGGGAATTTCTCTCCGGCTGCACAAACTGGGCAGAGCTGACCCCAAATTTTCAGTGCACTCCCTGAACTGAAACCCAAGTTTGCTCCTGATTTCCACCCCAGCAGAGCAGTTCCAGCCTCTAAAACCAGCGTGGGGCTTTGCTCCGCAGCTCCACCTCCCAGAAGGGATTTGATATCCTTATTTAACATCCCTGTCCTTCAGCAAACGAAGCATCTCCATGCTCCTCGGTGCACAAAAAGGAGGCTTTTGCCAGGGAGCACTGGGGCTGCAATTCCCAGCAGGGCTGTGGTGGTGGCTCTGCTCTGGGAGCAGTTGCTGTGTGCTCCTTCCTGCACAGCTTCCACCTCTGCTGCCAGGGGCTGGCTTTAGGAATTCCCAAAGAAAACCAGGCACAAGCTGATGTGTGTCTGGGAAAACACAATAAAGACGCTCTCACACCTGCTAGGTTCAGCAGAAAGGAGGGAAAAGAGCAACTTTATTTACATATGTCACTTTTTATAGAATTCTCAACTCCACAAGGGATTGGAGGACATGTCACTTCCTTCTCAATCCCACTGGAGAAAGAGGATGCTCATCAAAGTTTCTCTTATCACCAAAGGAATGAAAAACAGAATAGACGGTTAAATAAACATTGATTATTGTTTACATGAAACCGTGTGAAGAATTTTTGACTCCAAGGTTAAAACAGAAGGCTTAGCAAAAAGCCAGGGCAACACCGATGTCCCCACCTGGATGGCCCAGCTAGAGGAAGAATTTGGTGGCTATCCAGCTAAAGGAAGGATTCCAGCTCCCCAGGC
>VYXC01003450.1:341825-368952 GCA_013397175.1 Platysteira castanea
CTCCCGTGAATCTGGCTCCAACAGATCCGCATCTCCCTCGTGCTGAGGGCCCCAACCCAACGCAAGCCTCCCTCAGGTTGCTGTTGGAACTTCCCAGGGGCTCCCCAGCAGCCAAAACTGAGCCTTGTTGTGCTCCAAAGGCCCTTTCCCAATGCCTGCTCCCTGCCCAGTGGGAAATGGCAACGGGAAGGATTTCTGTGGCTCTGCTCTTCTGCTGACGGAAACAACACAGTGCCATGGAAACTCTTCGGAAAACAATTTAAGGGGGATCAGCAAATCTCAGCTGCCAATGGAGCAGGTCCCTTCGGCTGTCTCAGTGCCCTGTGCTCCCGATCCAGGGGGCTGGAAGCAGCTCCTGGCCCAGGACTGAGGGACAATCATGGACACAGCCACACGTCCCCGAGCACAGGGACGACCAGGAACACACAGCTGGGCACAGAACGGAGCAGCTCCAGGGATGGACATTTCTGTGGGTTACACATCACCGGGAAACGCCTCCTCTGGACAGCAGGGAGGGAGAAAAGCCTCCCACCCCGGATTCCTGGGATTTAAAGGATCACGTTTGAGCAAGGTGATCGGAGGGATGGAGCAGCTCTGCTGGGAGGAAAGGCTGGCAGAGCTGGGATTGTTCAGCCTGGAGAGGAGAAGCTCTGGGGTGACCTCAGTGTGGCCTTCCAGGAGCAACAAGAAACATGGAGAGGAGCTTAGGACAAGGGCTGGAGGGACAGGACCCAGGGAATGGCTTCCCACTGCCACAGGGCAGGGCTGGGTGGGATCTTGGGCAGGAATTGTCCCCTGGGAGGGTGGGCAGGCCCTGGCCCAGGGTGCCCAGAGCAGCTGTGGCTGCCCCTGGATCCCTGGCAGTGCCCAAGGCCAGGCTGGACACTGGGGCTGGGAGCAGCCTGGGACAGTGGGAGGTGTCCCTGCCCATGGCAGAGTGGAGACAGATCCTCTTTAGGATCCCTTCCCAAACCATCCTGGAATTCTGTGGTGCCTGGAGGAGGAGGAGGATGGAGGGTGAGCCAGCATGGAGAGTAGGGACACTGGGGATGGCCCCAGGAGGGACCAGAGTGTCCCCACAGCCCCAAGCCCAGGGTTCAGAGCCAGGGAAAAGCCTCTCCCTTCAGCAGGACTCCACCCTCCTCCAAGCCAGGGAAAAGCAAACAGCTCCTCTGCGATGCAATTCAGTCTCCGCTCTCCTCCAGGGAGAAAAGAGAAGAAAATTACTTTTTTCCTCCAGAACCTGGGGAAAATTAATCTAGATTTGACCTTTGTCTCTAATCCCTTGTCGGTTAACCTTCCTCAAGCAGAGCAGGTGCCTTGGGCTGCAAAATGATTCCAAACCAGAAACCCATGTGGTTTACACAGTCCTGGTGGGAAAAGGGCTCCAGGGTTGATGCCTTAGGTTTTAATTTTTATATTTTTCAAATCCTGTATTGCCCAGTGTGTAACTCTGAAGTTCCTTGCAGCTCCTGGGCTGCTCTCTTAGGCCAGACAGACACAACAAAGCCTCTCTGAGCTGTTCAAGGACACTCGGGCTGTCCTAGGCCCAAAGGTGTAAACTGGGGCCTCGAGAGAGGTGGGGAAATTGAAGGAATTGCATCATTAGCTAAAGTTTTAATTGGTGAATTTAGGCTGATATGCAAATGAACCAAACCCATAAAAGTGTGAAGAACTCATGACTTGGGGCCCATCTTGGGGTCCATTTTTGGAAGCAGCCTCTGGCTCCCCAGGGTGGTACCTTTGAAGGCCTCTCAAATAAATCCCTGCCTTTATTCCCTTACTCCTGTCTGCTCTCTGTTTCCAGGCAGCCACTCCAGGCATCAGGATGTGCAAGGAGAAGCCTCCTCCAGCACCAAGCACTTCACACCTCGGATCAGGAAGCCCCGAGAGCACAGAGCTCACTGCACACCCAGAGAAAACAAAAACCAGCCACCAAAACCCCTGCCCCAGCCACTGCTCGGGTGAAGCAGCTCCTTTTTCAGCAGCTTTTTGAACAGCTCAGCCTTTTTGTGCTGTGCTAGGGCATCATTTCAGCGGGAAAAAAGGAGGAACACAAGGAGCACGACCCGCAGGGCTGGGCTGGCTACTCCTGATCCCACCTGAGCCACTGAAGGGTTTGCCTGGGAGGCTGACAGAGCCATGGAAACGTGGCCTTGTTTGGTGGGGGGTTTAAAAACACAAGCACAAAGCTGCAGGAATGATCGCTGGTCTCTGTTATTCCAAAAGATCAGCTTTTGACCAGAGGGGTGTGTTTTGCTTTCGCAGATAATGAAAATCCTCTAGTTCCCATTCAAACCTGAGAAATCAACGTTTCTGAAGGCTTGCTGTGGATTTCCATGGAACAAATACTTCCCCAGTTCACATTAAGAGCTTAGGGGGTTTTTTTACCTCTTTAATCTGCCCCCAACATCCATTCCCGTGCTGCTGCTTGGCACCAGGCAGCCAAAGAGCCCCCCAGGAGTGCTGAATTCCTGTGTGAGGTCCTGCTCACTGCACAGGCAGCTGATGGGATCCCTGTCTCCACGTTTGGATACCTTTCCATGGCTAAGGCAGCCTTGGTTCGTTTCCTTGGGGAATAAATGGATTTAATACAGGTGGAATAAACATCCCAGAGCCAGGGCTGTGCTCAGAGTAGGTGGATGTGCACAGGGGAACTCCCCACAGACCTCCCACACATCCCAGCCACCAGAGTCACAGAATCCCAGGATCCCTGAGGCTGGAAAAGCCCTCCCAGCCCACAGAGCCCACCCTGTGCCCGATGCCCACCTTGTCCCCAGCCCAGAGCTCTCAGTGCCACGGCCAGGCCTTCCTTGGGCACCTCCAGGCATGGGCACTCCAACCCTCCCTGGGCAGCCCCTGCCAAGGCCTGAGCACCCTTTCCATGCAGAAATTCCTGCTGCTGTCCACCCTGAGCCTCCCCTGGCCCAGCCTGAGGCCGTTTCCCCTTGTCCTGTCCCTGTTCCCTGGCAGCAGAGCCCGACCCCCCCGGCTGCCCCCTCCTGTCAGGGACTTGTGCAGAGCCACCAGGGCCCCCCTGAGCCTCCTTTTCTCCAGGCTGAGCCCCTTTCCCAGCTCCCTCAGCCGCTCCTGGGGCTCCAGCCCCTTCCCCAGCCCCGTTCCCTGCCCTGGACACGCTCCAGCCCCTCAATGCCCTTCCTGGACTGGAAGCCCCAGAACTGGACACAGCCCTCGAGGTGCAGCCTCACCAAATGAAATCCATGAGCAAGATTTGTGAACAACACAGGAATTCCTGCAGGAAAGGAATGGACACAGAGATCTCCCAGCTCGCCGAGGGACAGGAGCACACAAACCCTGCCGTGTGTGAGGAAAGCAGCCACCTGCAGAGATGCAACCCTGCACCATGGGGAGGCCAAAGCAAGTGAGTATTTTTGGAAGAAGCGAGGCAGAGACTCCAGACGAGATCCCTGCCACCCCCAGCCTGTCTGTGCCCAAGCAGGTGGGTGGGTGCAAAGTCACACCAGATGCCAAGTTCTGTTCCCTCCAAATCCCCACAAAATGCTGCACGGGCACAGCTTAAACCCCTCCTGTGCCTGAAATCACTGTGTGAGCTCATCACATCCAGCAGGGAGAAACTCAGAATCCCAGACTGGTTTGGGAAGGGACCTCAAAGCCCCTCCAGTGCCACCCCTGCCATGGGCAGGGACACCTCCCACTGTCCCAGGCTGCTCCCAGCCCCAGTGTCCAGCCTGGCCTTGGGCACTGCCAGGGATCCAGGGGCAGCCACAGCTGCTCTGGGAATTCTATCCCAGCCCCTGCCCACCCTCCCAGGGAACAATTCCCTCCCAATATCCCCTCTAAATTTCCCACTTCAGTTTGAAGCCATTTCCCTTTATCCTGTCACTCCAGGTCCTGACACAGAGTCCTTCTCCAGCTTCCCTGCAGATCCCTTCAGACTGGAAGCACATCCTTTGGATCCTTTAAGCCTCCACAAAACCTACACCGTTGGAAATGATCCATCCCCTGTTTCCAGAGTGGGTGGGCAGCAGGGCAGGGTGGGAGAGTGAGAAAAGCACAGCTCCACACAGCGCCTGCGGGGCCGCGGGAGCAGCACCCGCTCCTTTCTCTCCGGAGACAAAGCCAAACAGAGCAAAAGATGAAAATAAAACGTTTTATAACAGCATCACTACCCAATGAATTTTTATTTTGTGAGCCCGTGGTAATGAACTCCTATTTTGTGAGCCCACGCAAAAAAAAAAAAAGCAGTTCCCAGACGGCAGAAAAAACCCAAAAACACCATCTTTTAAATGAACTTCTTCCTGCCGGTGCTGAAGGTGCCTGCCCCAGAGTACAGGCAAGGTGTTTGCTCCTCAGCATCCCTCACCAGCTGCATTCTCCCCATCCCACACCCCCTCAATGTGCTGGTAAAAGCACAATAAAGGAAACTCTCACACCTGCTAGGGTCAGCAGAAAGAGGGAAAAGAGAAAGAGACTTTATTTACATTTCTGATACTTTATAGGGTTCTCAGTTTCACAAGGGATTGGAGGACATGTCACTTCCTCCTCAATCCCACTGGAGAAAAAGGATGCTCATCAAACTTTCTCTTATCACAAAAGGAATGAGAAAGAGAAAATACGGTTAAATAAACATTGGCCATTATTTACATGAAACTGTGTGAAAATCTCTGACTCCAAGGCTAAAACAGAAGGCTTAGCAAAAAACAGGACAACACCTCAATCCCTCACCAGCTGCATTTTCCCCCCATCCCTCACCCCAATATCCCTCACCAGCTGCATTCCCCCATCCCACCCCAGCTGTGTCCCTCAGCACCCCGCAGTGAGAGCAGCACCCTCCCCTCTCCCAGTGCCACCAGCCGTGGCANACCAGCGGTGGCACATCCCCTGACAGAGCATCCCAAGCACTCCCTCCTCTAGCAGGGAGCCAAAACCAAAGGGAACCCACCCTGCCCAGGGAAGAGCAGGGGAGGGTTCCTTTGAGGGGGTTTAAGGACCTCTATATATATATTCCCAAGGTTTGAGGCTAAGGTGTCCCTGGTTCATCTCCACGTTCCATTCTGCCATTTTCCAGATTAAACCCAACTCAGTGCCACTAAAATCCACCCAAAAACACCCGTGCCAGGGGGCTGCTCTGGAGAACTTCCCCGGAGCAGCCCAGCCAAGGAGCAAAAATCATCTTCCTGCTGTGGAAGGACCCTGGAAACGCCCTGTCCCCTCCTATTCCATGGATTCAGCTTTGAGGGACGCAGAGATATCCAGAAAATACCCTGGGAATGCCCTGTTCCCTTCCATCCCAGGGATTCAGCTTTGAGGGACATCCAGAAAATACCCTGGGAACGCCCTGTCCCCTCCCATTTAATGGATTCAGCTTTGAGGGACACAGAGATATCCAGAAAATACCCTGGGAACACCCTGTCCCCTCCCATTCCATGGATTCAGCTCTGAGGGACGCAGAGATATCCAGAAAATATCTTGGGAAAGCCCTGTTCCCTCCCATCCCAGGGATTCAGCTTTGAGGGACATCCAGAAAATACTCTGGGAATGCCCTGTCCCCTCCCATCCCAGGGATGCAGCTCTGAGGGAAGCAGAGATATCCAGAAAATCCCACAAACACGGGTCCCCAGCCAATGTCAGGGGAGCTGAGGAGCCGCAGCCTCTCCAGGAACATAAAAGCTCCTCCACTCATCTCCACTGCCCTGCCTCCAGAGAAAACTTCCCCCTCCAATCCCCACCCAGCAATTCCAGCCTGAAACACTTCGCTGGATAACTCAGAGTGAGCTCTGGCTGAATGGGACGAGTTAAAGGGCAAAAAAAGCCCCGGGTCAGTGATGTAGCTGAGGCTTTTTCCTTGGTACACTCTTATCTCAGCAACCACGCTGCACAAGCACACGCACCTGATCTCAAGCTCAGCTCAGGTTTTCTAGAGGAAAAGCTAATCCAGATGGATACTGAAGGGTTCTCTAAGCTCAGGCACCTGCACGGGCTCCTGCAGCACAGCACAGCACAGCACAGCACAGCACAGCACAGCACAGCTCTCCTGGGCTGTGCAGGTGCTGTCCTGCTTTTGCTAAAGCCTTCTGTGTATAATATGGAGTCGGAATTCTTTCTCACAGAGTTTCATGTAAACAATAGCCAATGTTTATTTAACTGTCTTTTCTGTTTTTCATTCCTTTTGTGATAAGAGAAAGTTTGATGAGCATCCTTTTCCTCCAGTGGGATTAAGGCGGAAGTGACATGTCCTCCCATCCCTTGTGAAACTGAGAACCCTATAAAGTATGATAAATATAAATAAAGCTTCTCCTTTTCCCTCTTTCTGCTGAACCTAGCAGGTTGTGAGTGTTTCCTTTATTGTGTCCTTACTGACACATGCAGCTCATGCTGAAGCGAGCCAGGGAGCCCCTGAGCCCAAACCCGAATATCCCTGCAGGGCTCTCTCTCACCCCTCAGCCCCTCTCCACAGGGATCAGCCCCCCTGGACACTCCACTCCCACCTGGGACCCGTGCCCGATGTCAGAGCTCTCTGTGTGCCACCGGGGCTCATCCCCTGAAATCCGAGCATCACCCTCTGCAGTTTGGACTCAGCACGAGCTGTGGCTGAGCCCAGCAGAGAAAGGTTTTGCACTCTGGGCTTAAAATCATCCCCTCAGCTCCGTGCCAGCTCAGGGGCACGGCCAGGAATGCTGCCGTGGATGGAGGGTGAGGAACAAAGCGGGTTTGCGCCAACCACATCCTTTTGGTAGGAACATCAGCAATGTCCAACCCTTGGGAGAAAGGAAGGAATAAAATGTAGTGCCAGGCACCTCTTCCTTCACCAAAATGCGGGCAGAAGGGAGGAACAAGGCTGCACTCCAGCCTGGGACAACTTGAACTGAACAAATTCGAAGAGCACTGTGTCTGGGAAAACACAATAAAGACGCTCTCACACCTGCCAGGTTCAGCAGAAAGGAGGGAAAAGGCCCCTTTATTTACATATGTCACATTCTTATACAATTCTCAACTCCACAAGGGATTGGAGGACATGTCACTTCCTTCTCAATTCCACTGGAGAAGAAAGATGCTCATCAAAGTTCTCTTATCACAAAAGGAATGAAAAACAGAAAATACCGTTAAGTAAACATTGGCTATTGTTTACATGAAACTGTGAGAAAGAATTCTGACTCCAAGGTTAAAACAGAAGGCTTTAGCAAAAACCAGGGCAACACAGCACAAACCCACCGGCACAGGAAAATCCAGCGAGTTTGCTCAGCCTGCAGTGAAGCGAACTCGAAGGGAGCATTCCAAGCCCCACCTGTAAAGCCTTGTCCAAAGGCTCTTCCTGGCCCACAGGGAAACCTGGATGTTCGTGCCCAGGGCAGTGGTGCAGCCCCCATGCCTGAAAGTGCACAGAACGTGTGGATGTGGCACATGGGGATGCGGGTTAGGGGTGAACAGGCTGCTGGTGCTGGCTGGTACTTGGACTTGATCTTAAAGGTCTTTTCCAACCTTAATGGTTCCATGACTCCATGATTTACTCTGTAAAAAGGAGTTGGTTCCCTCCCCTCTGATCCCCCTTTCCTGCCCAATCTCCTTTCAGAATCTTTATTTTCCCTGGCATTCTGAAAACACTTTTGTAACACAAAGCAGCGGGGGAAATGCCCTGACGTGGTTATTTCCAGAGGTTTTCAGGTTTGTATTTACACCAGAGCCGAGGCTGAGGGCGCGGAGCAGCCCCAAAACCTGCGCTCAGCCTGCGCTGAGTGCGGGGTGAGCAGCGCTCAGCCCTCGCTGCCACCCCCTCCTTCCCTACAGAAAATTCCCCAGCCCAGGCAGGAACATTATCTCCTCACATCTCGCATCCTGATTAGCATTCGAGGCCGGGAGAGCGTGAGGGAATTTTTAAACAGAGCAAGGTTCCTCGGTCCAGCTCCGGCACGGTGGAGGCCAGAGCACCAACAGGCTCCCACCTCCCCGCCGTGCTCCAGGCCCGGACCAGCAGAAGGGCTCAGGTTTGTGATGAAAACCGAACTGAAAATGGGGCACAGGCACCACTAAGAGCTTGAACCAAGCTGCAGGACTGAAACATCCACAGAATTCGCTCAGATGGTGAAGGATGCTCATAAAACATTCAAATATAAACGGGCATTGCTGTCTGGTGACTTTAACCAGCCAGGCCAACCCAGAGCCACGGGCAGGGCCCGATGGCAGCGATTGCCTTGCACAGGAGGCACAACTTCTGCCCTGGGCAGTGCCCGGCCCCGAGCAGAGTGTGCACAGAGGCTGTGGGCTCTCCTGGCTGGGGCTGTGCCAGAGCTGTGTGCACACAGGGCTGTGCCCGGGGCTCTGGGACGGCCCCGCTGGAGCAGGGAGCTGCCACCAGCTGTGCCCGCTGTGCCCCCTGCAGCCTGAGCCACCCTGGGATCCTGTGACTTTCAATTCAAAGCGTTCAGCGATAGAAATAAATCCCAGCACAGGACACTGGAGCTTTCAGGATCACCAAGAAACCTCCTCAGAAGTGAAATTATCCATCAGATTCCTGGGAGAGGAACTCTGGATGTTGTTTCCTGCAATCCACACACAGGTCGATTTCAGGGTGAAGGAAAGATCCTAAAATCTCAGAATTACTGAGGCTGGAAAAGCCCTCCAAGATCACCAAGTCCAGCTTTTGACCCAATCCCACCATGTCCAGAGCACTGAGTGCCACATTACTCATGTTTTGAACATCTCCAGGGACTGTGACTCCACCACTCCCTGGGCAGCCCCTGCCAAGGCCTGAGCACCCTTTCCATGCAGAAATTCCTGCTGCTGTCCACCCTGAGCCTCCCCTGGCCCAGCCTGAGGCCGTCTCTGCTCACCCTTTGAGCTCTGTATCCACCACCCTGACTCGACTCTGATTTGATTTCCCTTTATCTGCATTACCCACACAGGGAGGAGCAGAGCAAACCTTGCTGTGCTTTTGCAAATTCACATTAAAGCTTGGTTTTGCTGATGCCTTTGACAGCGTGGGTCCCTTCCCAGTGGGGATATTCCATGATTCCCCATGTCAGGACAGCAGCTGGGGAACTGCAGCCCGACACCAGAGGTGGGAGAGACACACAGAGCGTGCCCCTTGTGCTCACTGCCCTGGCTGGATTTAAGCAGCACAGACCATTAGTGAAACAGAGAGACAGGCCTGCCTCACTGAAATCTAAAGATTGCTATTATTGGTGGCACCAGCTGGATCTTATCTACCTTGACTGCGGTGAAAAAGCTGTCCTTGAACAGCACAGAAATGCCCAAAGCTGGAAATATCTCAGTCTTGCATTCCCCACTAGAGAAAGTTTTCTGAAAATGAGAGCTCTTTGAAGCTGAATGAAACTTTACACTAAATTCAAATAATCCCGGGCATTACAGACATCAGGAATGGCAGCCTGGAATTCAGGAGCTTGTTACACCTCTTTTCTCTGCCATAATGCCATTATGTCTGGCAATTAACAAATCCTGACGTTTCCTTCACAGGATCCTTTCTTTTACACCACTCAAGTGAAGAAAAAAGGCTGCTGGGTCTCCACAACACCTTCAGTGCATCATTTAGGATACAATAAAATGCTTTCAATCCATGGGGGAAATGTCTGAGAGTTCTACAAGTTGCAGGAGCCTTTTCTGGGACGGGGTGGGCTTTAAGGTCCCTTCCAACCCAAACCCATCTGCGATCCTAAACATGCTTGTACCCCTGATTTAGGGGTGAGCCTCTTGCTATGTCTTTAATGACAGGAAAGGTTTGTCTAAGGCCGTGCACAGATCCCAGTTTCTCCTCCTGAAACAAGAAACCAAAACCTGCAGAGCTTTGCTCCTCAGCTCTGTGCTGGAAGGTCCTGGAGCTGCTGGAGAGAGCCCAGAGGAGGCTCCAGGATGAGCAGAGGGATGGAGCAGCTCTGCTGGGAGGAAAGGCTGGCAGAGCTGGGATTGTTCAGCCTGGAGAGGAGAAGCTCTGGGGTGACCTCACTGTGGCCTTCCAGGAGCTACAGGAAANCCTGAGCTGCAGCGCTGAGCCCACCCCCAGCAGTGGCAGACACAGGTCTGACTGTGCAGACAGCGTGGGCAAAGGTGTTGGATGGCACCAAACGCTCTGTGTGAGGTTTTTGTGAGCTGGCTTTTCCAGTGAGCTTACCCAGGGGGGCACGGCGAGGTCAGGGCTGCTGCTGGGGAAGGTGGAGGGGAAAGGAGCCCACAGACAGATGGAACACGGGAGCTGGGACCTAGGCAAACTCTGCTTCATTTTAAGGAGCTCTGAACATCCCAACCTGCCTCTGCTCTGCTCCTCAGCAGCCACCCCGGGATTTGTCCACAGGGCAGAGGCAGCAACAAGTATCAACCAGCCAAGGCAAACATTGGGGTTTTGCAGTGTTCCTGTAATTCCTGAGCCTTCCACTGTCCTCGTAATTGGTGTTTGCAGAGCTGGGCTCCCGCAGTGCTGTCTGTGGGAATGCAGGACCCGAGCCAGCAGCAGCAAAGCAAATTTAATTCAACAAACTGAACCACTGCCCAGAACAGCAAACTCGGGGACTGAGCTCAGGTACCCCCACTGGGAGGAAAACACACATTGTGGAATCTCCAGCTATTCCTACACAGAACCATGGAACCACCAGGGGTGGAAGAGACCTCCAAGATGACTGAGTCCAGCCTTTGACAGAACAGCATCTTGCCCACTAAATGGCCACATCTCCTTGTTTCTTGAACACCTCTAGGCATGGGCACTCCAACCCTCCCTGGCCAGCCCCTGCCAAGGCCTGAGCCCCCTTTCCATGCAGAAATTCCTGCTGCTGTCCACCCTGAGCCTCCCCTGGCCCAGCCTGAGGCCGTTTCCCCTTGTCCTGTCCCTGTTCCCTGGCAGCAGAGCCCGACCCCCCCGGCTGCCCCCTCCTGTCAGGGACTTGTGCAGAGCCACCAGGGCCCCCCTGCGCCTCCTTTTCTCCAGGCTGAGCCCCTTTCCCAGCTCCCTCAGCCGCTCCTGGGGCTCCAGCCCCTTCCCCAGCCCCGTTCCCTGCCCTGGACACGCTCCAGCCCCTCCAGGGCTCTCTGGCCGGGAGGGCCCAGAACTGGACACAGCAGAGGCAGAAGATCCCCAGATCCACAGCAAGGCAGATAAAAGGATGTGGTGATGCTTTAGGTCCCACTAAGGACCTGTTTTTTAAAAAAGGCAACTCCAAAGCAGCTCGTTTGGGTGCCAGGGCACAGCTTTTCAGGCTGTTTCACTTCCATGCCACACGGAACTGATGCAGCGCTCTGATCTGAAGGAAAACCAACGAGTTCTGCATTAGACATCAGGAGATGTTTGACAAAATGGCCTGACAGGTGCAAAATAAAAATAAATCAGGGAATTCACTGGAAGAGCCTCAGCAGGGAAGTAAAAACCGTGCTGCTTGTTGAGGAACACAAAGCAGGGACCTCGCATGGACATCACCCCTGCTCCGAGCAGCAGTGGCAGCCCGGGGAGCTCCTGTCCAACCCATGCTGTCCCATCTTGGATAAATCCCAAATGTTTAATCTGGATAAATCCCAACTGTGCCATTTCCCACAACACACAGCAGGCAGTTAAAGCCTCCTGCTGCTCCCCTGTTCCCTGCCCTCCCTGCTCCCGGCTCCCCAGCTCACTGCAGAGTTTATTTTGTGTTAAACCCAGCAGTCAGTGATTCTTGCTGGCACAGGTAGCTCAGGACCTTCTTTTCTGTGTCTGTAGCACCACCCCAGCTGCCAGCCCGTGGCCTGTCCAGCTCAGAGGGGCTTTGGCACCCCAGGGTGCCTGGTGGCACCCAGGCAGAGCTGTGACTGTCCCCTGGCCGCCTGCCTGTCCTGCTGAAATGAGGCTGCACCTGCTGAAACGGCTCTCTGCATTTTCTTCTTTGGAATCGACTCACTTGGGCCCCGTCCCTTCCTTTTTCCCTGAACAAGGAGCTCACAGTGAACTCATTCCTGAGGAGTTCTCCCGCCCCGCTCCCACCTGGACACTCCCCAGACTGCCGGGAGCACCTGCAGAGGGAAGGAGAGATGGAAAGGTGATCTCTTGCCTCGTCACCTGCAACTTTCATTAACTGAGGAGCCTCTTTTCCCAGCCTGACCGAAACTGTGCCTCAGATCCCCGTTCTCCTCTTGCTGGTGCTGTCCCTGCTCCACCAGAAACGCTGAGTGTATTCCTGATTCACCAGCAGAGCATCCTGGCCTTCCCAGGCTGCTGCTCCATCCTCATCCTCATTCCAGCAGCTCCATCTGATTTGCTTTCCCCTTTCACATGTGGCTTATCCCACTCCTCTCCAGCTTTTCCAGGGAAACGGCTCCATCCTCCCCATCCTGCCCCAAAGCCTCTCCTCAGCCACACAACAGCTGCTTTCAACCTGCAAACCTCTATTGGAACATTACCAAAATCTGCTAAATCACGCTCAGAATCAAGCTCTAAGTATTTCTTTTCATAATTCCATGTTCATGTGGACTTTGCCTAAATCTCCCCTCCCAAATCTCCTTGGGACTGGGTGAGTAACGCTCAAACCTCTTTAAAAATCAGCTTAGCAAAAATCAGAACAAACCACCCCGAGTCAGAGTGGAAAATCAGCCATTCCCAGGCACAGCGACACATTTTCACCCTGAATTTCTACACACCAACCCTTCAGAGAAAGGGAATGTTCTGGGCAAGGCTGTTTTCACCCCCAGCACGCCGAGACCATCCCCTGCCACTGATCCCGAGTCACTCGGTGTCGTGCCTGGGCCAGAAAGTCCCGGAGAGGCTCCTTTGGGCAGCTGGGCCGAGGCCCAGGAAGGAGCCAGGAGCAGCCTGGGGAGCTGGGTTTGTCAAACAGGAGCTCTGTTGCAGCAATTGCAGCCAACAGCGCCAATGGTTCAATGGCAGAACGTGCTTTGGGGGTGTTTTTGTGACAAATCCATACCTGAGCACAGCTCAGAGCTGGATTACGGCTGATTAGAATCATGGGATCCTCAGGTCCTCGGCCCAAACGAGATGCTGCTGACACGGGAGGAAAAGCTGCCTAATGAGCTTTTCTTAACGATTAAAGCACATTAATAGGAAACTGATTTAATTACACTCTGATCTACTGGAAATCATCATCGGCTCCTTGTGAAAGCATTAGGACTTGTGCTTTTCCTGCCCAGGAGGAGGTGAATACACCTCGGTAATGGAGTTCTGGTCTCAATTTTCCTGGTTTTTCTTTCCTCAAGTTCTTAACCTTAATGCTGGCTGTGCATTAGAGACTGTTAGAATAACAAAACTCCCTTCGGAAATTGATTTGGCTGAGAATCAATTGCCAGGCAATTTGCATTGCAATTCGCTGCTTCCTGAGGAGAAAAGGGAAGAGCTCCGTGAAATCCGAGACGCAATTCCCTGCTGCCCCTAGGACAGAGCCTCTCCGTGCACAGGGACACATCCCCACGCCGAGGCACCGCAAATATTCCTGCTGCCATCTCCCGCGGGTTGTACCACAGGAGCATCGTGCTCCACTCAAAGCAGCACGAGGCAGTGGACACCAGAATCCAGCGGGATGCTCAGGGAGCACCGCTGCTGTCCCACCCTCTCTGGAGACACCCAAAAGCTCCAGATCGAATTATTATTTCGCTTTGCTGAGCTGAGAAGTAGCACAGCTCCACAGAAAGGGCTGGAAGCTGTGCCCACAGGGATTGTGCCCTTCTCCAGGCAACGAGGGGGCACAGGCTCGGCAGACACTGAAGTTCTGGAGGGTCGCACATCACAGGAATAACTGTAGAGTTATGGAATATCCTGAGCTGGAAGGGTCCCACAGGGATCATGGATCCAGCTCCTGGCCCTGCCCAGACACCCCAACACCCCCACCCTGGGCATCCCTGGCAGCGCTGTCCAAACGCTCCTGGAGCAGCCTCGGGGCCGTGCCCATTCCCTGGGCAGCCTGGGCAGTGCCAGCAGAACCTTTCCTGCTCTCCAGCCTGAGCCTCCCTGGCCCAGCTCCAGCATTCCCTGGGTGCTGTCCCTGCCCCAGAGCAGAGCTCGGAGCTGCAGCCCCCGGTGAGGTCTGAGCTCAGTCTGCTCCAGCTGAACAAACCCAGTGCCCGCAGCTGCTCCTCGTGTGGCCCCTCCAGGCCCTTCCCCATCCCTGTGTCCCTCCTTTGGTCACTCTCTGACAGCTTCAGATCTTCTCTGCACTGTGGTGCCCCAGCCACCCGCAGGACAGAGATGTCCCTGTGGCTGCAGGGCACTGCTGACCCACACCCAGCTCGCCAGGGACCTGCTGGAGAAACCCAGCACAGTTCTTCCACACATTTACCTCAGGAGACATTCGGCTCCACCCCTCCCAAGAATATAAGCCAATCAAACAAAACCCCATCCTTACCCTTTGCAGGTGCCCTGGGAGCTGGCGGGGGTGAGGCTGTGTCCGGGGAGGAGCCGGAGCAGCCCTTGGAGCTGCTGACCCCATCCCAGGCTGTCCCTGCTCCATCCGCTCGGCAACACTCCCAGCCTCATCCCGCACATCCCCCTGACACGGCTGGGAATGTCCCCGAGCGCAGGAACAAAGCCTCGGGCATCTTTGGGGGCAGATTTCCAGCAGAGTGAAGGGAACTCCAGTGAGCCCGGGAAGGGGTGACACATGGAAACCTGGGCCATTTGTGCGCACAGCTTCACGAGTGTTCAGGACAGCTGAGCTGAAGGCAGCGGCAGCGCTGCAATCCTTGCCTTGCCCCTGCTGTGGGAAGGAATATCCCGCCCGCATTCCACCCCGTCGGACCCGCACTGAGGCAATGCCACAGGAAATCACGGCACAGCAAAGGCGCAACAGCACAGACGGACTCTCCACTTGCTCCAGTTTCCTTCCCTTGCCAAAATCCCAGCAAGGAGGACTCCCACACTCCAGGGAGCACAGGCAGAAAGGTGCAATTCCAGCCCAGGATCCCTCGGGAGCTGCCTAGGGAGGACCTCCCGGCAGAGCTGGCTCCGTGGCAATGCATATTCATGGCAAGGAAAGCCGGATCCATGGGAGCAGCCTTCTCCTGGGACACTCCTGCCCCGTGCGCATTAACGAGCTTCCAAAAGGTACCAGGGAACACCCAGGTCTGCCCCAAAGGCTGCTCCCTGTGCAGCTCCCAGGGTTTTATTCCATTAGGCATCCCAACGTCTGAGCCGTTTGCCACCGGGTTTGTGTTAAACTCATTCCGAAGGCTGTTCCCATGCTCACGGCTCCCTTTCCGCCCCACGTTCCTGCATTTCCAGGCATTTCCCACAGACCCTTCTGGGAGATTCTCTCCGTCTTCCCTTGGATGGATCTGTGCAGGTCAGCCCAGAGTATCCCTAACAAACACCACGCAGCTGAGTTTGGCGCAAGAACCCAAATTCCCCACTAAAACACCTGCATGACTTCTCAGCCTGGTGTCACCTCACGCAGCTTGGAGGGACCCGAGAGCATAAATCACCACAAGCTCCATGGAAAAAATTCCAGACAGACCAAGCCAGGCTTGTTTGGGCTTGAAGAGGCTTCCCCAAGCACTCACGGTGTTTATTCCTTTGGGATGTCTTGAAAGATAAACCCAACCTCATTGTATACGTTAGGCCAGAGCACCAAAAGCCTGCAAGCCTGGAGTTGTTCCACGGTTGTAATTCAAGATCAGTCCAACCTCAAACACGTCAAAAAGAAATCAGCTTCCATTTGCTGACCGTGGAGAAGGCTCCATCACCTAAAAAAGCCCAGGCAGCCAGCCCTGGTAGGAAAAGCAAACCACAGTCCCCAGCAAGGAAGGATTCCCACATTTTCTGGGAGCCAGCAGCAGTGACAAACCCCGGGAGGGGATGCCTGACCCCCAGAATGGGCTCTGAAAAGTCCCCCACGCTCCCAGACCATTTGCACACTTTCAAAGCAGTGGCCCCAACTCCTCATCTCCGACAGACAAAAATACAAACGTGTTCCCAGGGACTCGTTTCCAACAGTTTGCCAAAGAGAGGAGGAGCTGAGCTCCAGCATTCAATGCTCCTGTCTCACTTCCACTTGCTTCCAGCAAACTGCCAGCGTGAAAATTCATATCCTGTCTGATATCTTCAAATCCCTACGCAGCCCAAGGCCAGCTCTTTGCCTCGGGTCCTCGTTTTTTTGGGAGGAGAAGGGAAATGAAGAATTTCACGCATGCGGGTCCCGCCAGCAGCTTGGATCAAAGGCTCTGCTCCGTGCATGGGCACGCGGGGGATGCCAGGGAAAGGCTGCCAGGATTGCCACGGGGCAGGGAAGCCACGAGGGGAAATCTCAGTCGGATCCAAACACCTGCCTGAGCTTCCCTGCCTGCACAAGGTTATAACTCAATCAGAGTTTCAGAGCGAAGGTGAGCACAGGGATGCACCGAGCTCCCCATCAGCGCCGAGAGGGATCCGCAAGGATTTGCTCTCTTATCCTGGGCCAAAGGACAGCAAAGGACATCCTTGTCAGCTGCCAGCTGCACTGCACCTGCTCTGCCCTCCCAGTCAGCACCTGGAACTCACCATCCTTCCAAGAGCCATCCCTGAACCCTCAACTCAGCCAAGGTGGGTGATTCTGTCCCTGGCAGTGCCCAAGGCCAGGCTGGACACTGGGGCTGGGAGCAGCCTGGGACAGTGGAAGGTGTCCCTGCCCATGGCAGGGGTGGCACTGGGTGGGCTTTAAGTTCCCTCCAAGCCAAACCATCCTGGGATTCTTTACCTGGGACTGTGGTGTCCCTACAGGGAACACAGCAGGGGAGGAGCCAGCTTGCTGCTCTGGGTGCTTTTCAAAGATTACAAACAAAAGCAGCCACATTTCACTGCCACAGCCAACTCCAGCTCCCACCCATCCCTGCCATACCCTGGGTTTTAGCAAAGCTTTTGAAGGAAGCAGAAATATGTGTGTAACTGGCTCATGAGGTCTCTGTGGGGTTAAGAAGAAATTGGGAAAACCCATGAAATTCATCCTTCAGTCCAGAAGTCATTTTCATGCCCCACTTTTTCAGCTGGGGAATATTTCTTTTGGAAAACAGTCGCTTACAAGTAAACTCCCGGGGATTTTTTTTCCCCCTCTTAGAACAATAAATATTTCCTGTGAAGCAGTGTTCTGAAAATCCCAACTGGTTTAGAGGTCCAGTTTCATACAGATGAGCATCCAAGAGCTCAAGGCTCCTTTGATCTCTGCCCCAGACTGGAAACCTGAAGAGAAAAAGCTTTCCTGCAAGATTTCCTCTATTCCTAAATTTTTTGCCAAGCTGTAAACAGCTTATTGCTTTTTATTCCCACCTTGGCTGCAAATGAGACATAGGAACCATTTAAAGAGAGGAACTCGACTCAGAGACGAGCTCAGATGTACAGTGATGCCTTAAAGTTTTAACTTTCGTATTTTTCAAATCCTGCACTGCCTGGTGTGTAACTCTGAAGTTTCTTGTGCCCTGCTGGCTGCTGCTCTCTCGTGCTGGTCAGACATAACAAAGCTTCTCCAAGCCTGCTCTCCAAGGACACCCAGACTGTCCTAGGCCCAAAATGTGTAAATCAAAATCTTAGAAGGGGGATGAGCTTGCGGAAATCACATCATTAACTGAAGCTTTAATTGGAGAATTAACCCTGACATGCAAATGAACCAAACTTATAAAAGTGTGAAGAACTCGTGACTCGAGGTCCATCCTGGGTGTCGCCTTTGGCCTGCCCAGGGGGTACCTTTGCAGGCCCTTCCAATAAATCCCTGCCTTTATTCCCTTATTCCTGTCTAGTCTCTGGTTTTAGGTGGCCACCTCAGGCACCAACAAAACCCACAAGAAAAGCACTCCTTTGCACGCTGATCTTGCCAGAAAAGCTGGCACAAAGCGGGGTTTAACCTCCTTAAAGGATCCAGGAGCAGGGGGGTTTGCTCAGCCAGAGGACAGTGACCTCTCCCAGGCTCACACCTTCAGATCAAACAGAATTGGTAAGTGAATTTTTGATACCAAGCCCAGAGCCACCCTCAGGCCCTTCAACCCCAGCTGCCGCAGCAGCACCGTGGGTTAAGCCAAGGTGCCGTGCATCAGCCTTTCCAAACTTGCAGGAAAGGCCCGGAAATGAGAGAAATCTTCTTCTGCAATACCATTTCTGCCGCCAGGATTCCGTCCCCCCGTCCCAACGTGTGCTCCCGAAATGAAGGGCGCCCAGCAAGGAGAACTCAGGAGAGGCCCTGCTGGTCCCTCCCTGCAGCCACCAAGGCCCTGGTGGGGACAGCAGGGCCCAGTGTCAGGTGAATTAATGTCACCCAGGGGCTCAGGAGGCCGGAGACACGCTTGGAGCTGCAGCACTCAGCAGCGGAGAGGCTGCACCCGATCCAAATCCTGGAGGGAATTTGTGTCCCAGTCCTGTTTCCCAGGAAAGGGCAGGGAGGGCAGCGCAGGGATCTCTGTGGGCAGGGGCTGAGGTGGGCGTGAGGTGCCAGCCCCTCTGCAGGAGCAGCCTGTGAAACCCCTGCCAGGCCTGGGGCCTGCCCGTGCCCCTTCCCGGGACACTTCCCACATGGATTTACCCTGGGTGACCGGGAACAGGGAAGGGAGGGAGTCTGACAGGCTGGGAGAGCTGGGGCTGCTCACCTGGAGAGGAGAAGGCTCCAGGGAGAGCTCAGAGCCCCTGCCAGGGCCTAAAGGGGCTCCAGNCCTTTGCATCTGAAGACACCAAACTCATCAGGTGGATCTGGAATGAGGAAACCCAAACCTGACCCTGGCAGAAAATCACCTCCCAGAGCTGCCTTGCAGGAACAGGAAATGGCAACACAAAGGGCCGATTTCAAAGATATTAAAAAATACGGTTTTTCTCATTTTCTACTGTTCCATGCTCGCTGTGGGTTAACCCATTGGGAATGAAAGACACCTCAGCTGGGGGGTGCTACTGGGAGCTGGCACGGCCTGGGGGCAACAGGGACAGCCACCAGGTACCCAAAGGTGCTGAGTTTATCCCAAAACTATCCCTGTCCCTGTCAGTTCTCCTCAGTGAGAACACACTGCCCTTGTCTCAGGCTTCCCAGGGCTGTGCTTTAAACAGGGAGGTGTTTATAGCAGGGATTTTTAGATGCATCTCAAATAATGACCTTTTTAACCCAGAAAGTTCACTATTAAAAGGAATTATTCCTGTAATTGTTACTATTTAAACTGCCTTTTTTATCTGAACAAAATAATCCCACTGGGGGTGTGCAAACACCTTTCCTTCAGTGGCCCCATGATTTAATAAACCCCTCGCCACTCTGAAATGTCCTCTTGGCCCTGCTCTGCCAGCTGGGTTTGCCTCATCTTTGCTGAACTCTGGGACTGACCTCTGTGCCAGAAGGCCCAAAAATCCTTAAATTTCACCTTCTTTCCCCTCCCGTTGGTGTGTCCAGGGCTGCTGCTGGCGCTGGCACTGGGAGCACGGAGCAGAGGGAAAGCGCCATCCCCTCCCTCCATTCCAAGCCCTGACTGCAAACCTTCCTCCCCACGGAGCAGAGCTCCTGCAGTTCCTCCTTCCCCGCGGCTGGAACGCTGTGTCCAGACCAGAAACACCCTCAGCCAGCCAGAATGTTTCATCAGAAAGGAGCAGAACCTGCAGGAGCCCACAAAGCCGAGACCTGACGGGGAGGGACCTCCTCCCACCCCACACTCTGTGCCCTCCACGAGTTCTGCAACTTGCATTTTGTGGTTAACACCCATGGCAACTCAGCCATTAAATAATAACTTTAAGGACTGAGATCCTGAGGGAAAAATCCAGTCCTTGAGGGAACATCCGAGCCAGGAGCTCGTGGAGGAGAAGGGATGGAGGAGGACAGCTCAGTGTCTCTGTGTTCGGCACAGCCCCTCACAAAATACACTTTGGGGAGCAATTTAGGTAAGCTTTGGACTTCAAAAAGCAAATCCGGTGATTCCTGAATTCACAGTTATTTTCCAAGAAAAATGTGGAAAGGTTTTAGATTTCCAGGTGAAAATATTAAAAATGACTGCAAAGAATCCCGGAATCGTTAAGGCTGGAAAAGATCTCCAAGATCATCAAGTCCAACCACCACCACCACCACTGAACCATGTCCTCAAGGGCCACATCCCCACTGCTTTGCAGCACCTCCAGGGATGGCGACTCCACCATTTCCCTGCACAGTTTGAAGTTCCCAGGGGAATAAAACAAACTTATTTAAGTCTTTTTTTAAGAAAAGTGAAATACATTCGGAAATCCTGAGTGCAGTAAGTTGAGAAGGAGCTCAGCTCGTGCTTTCTTTGGTGCTGTTGGTTCTACAGCTGCTTATCAAAGCCTACAAGGTGACAGCAGCCAAGATGTGCAGATGCCCTTTTCCCTTAGCTGGGAAATGGATATTTGATAATATTTGGGATAAAATTTCAGCTGTCAAGGCTACTGGCTTATTAGCACACAGAAATATGCACAAATGATGGGACATCCCTGCCTCTCTCTGGCCCTTCCGCCTGACGGTCCCAGGATTTTTTTTTAATCCCCTTGGAGCAATTTAAAGGATGGAAATTGAATCTGACTGTGGCTTTTACCTGGTGCCTATTTCTGGCTGGTTTAGATCTGGTATTTATTTCATTCAGGTCGTGACTAATTGATAAGGTGCCACCACCAGCGTGTCCAATCTTTGTGCACAGGGATGTATTTTCAGCTCTTCTTCAGCTGGGCCTCTTCTTGCAGCCCAGGAATGCAGCAAAATGCCCGGAGCCAAGGAAAAAAAACCCATCAAAAACATCACCTTCCCAGCAGATCACCCGAAATAATCCCAGCAACGTGTCAGCTACACCAGTGATCCATCATTTTCTTGCTGGAAAGGAAGAAAGGAAGCTGAAAATCCAAGGGGAGCCTGAATTTGATTTTCATTCCGAGCCGTGGGCACTGTCCACACTGATATTTCTGACTGTGGTACTTATTACAGGTGAAATCTGCAGGAATTGAAGGGCTCCTTCCCTCCAGCAGCAGAGTGGGAATGTCGGGTCTGACACTTCCCCAGCATTCACGTTTCTCTGGGTACAACTGAAAAACACTTTAAATTGCCTTTGTTTTCCCTCTGGGACACCGAGTCCTGCTCCAGGATGTTGTCCAGAAAGGCTGTGGATGCCTTTTCCCTGGAAGTGTCCAAGGCCAGGCCAGATGGGGCTTGGAGCCACCTGGGATAGTGAGTGCCATCCCTGGGAGGAGATGACCTCCGAGGCCCTCCCAACCCAAACCATTCCATGATTCCCTTGTGGTCAGAGCTCCTTACTGTGTTTAATTCCATTCAGTACAGGTCCCACAGCTCTGGGCCAAACCCAAAACCTCGTGTGATCTGCTTTTTGAAATGCATTCACCTACTCAGCTGCCTATTCTTACAAACAGGAATGCAAATGTTTGGGGTCCTGAGAGGAAAGAAGGGAAGCGCAGGGATCATCCCCTTCGGAGCCCCCATCCTGACCCTGCCTGGGGAGCACTGCTGAAGGAGGAGCTGGCGGGAATCCCATGAAATCTCTCGGATTTGGAGCCTGTCAGACAGGAGCAGTGCTGGGAAAGGACACGAGGCTGATAAACCACTTGAAATGTTGGCTTTTATAGGGGAAAAAGATACCAGCCTGCCTAAATGTGCGATTTCACAGGGAGCTGTCTGGGCTCTTTGGGAAGAGCTGGATGTCAAAGACAACTTCCTTTGGGAGCCACAGCTCCGTGTCTGCTCCCAGAGGTGGCTGGAGCGGGGCTGGTCCTGCCCAGCAAGGGGAGAACACAGCAGCAGCAGCGTTTATCCGTGGTTTATCCATGGTTTATCCATGGTTTATCCACAGGAAAGTGCTCCTGGGCCACAGCGAAGGCATCGCCCTGCTCAGGGCTCCACCCAGGATGGAGCCTGCAGTCCAGCGAGGCCACGCCGGCTGCAACAATCCAAGAACGTATCTGATCT
Organism: Platysteira castanea; assembly: GCA_013397175.1. Classification (NCBI taxonomy): domain Eukaryota; kingdom Metazoa; phylum Chordata; class Aves; order Passeriformes; genus Platysteira; species Platysteira castanea. Next base: position 363,629 of record VYXC01003450.1, read on the forward strand.
CCTGGGAGCTGAGGGATGTGGAGTATAAAGCACCTCTGCAGGTTTTCAAGTCGAAAATCAGCAGAGGTGGAGGCTCTGGAATCTCCCTGGCCGCAGCACCCACCACACAAACCTTTGTAAGCTGGGAGCTGATCCCCAGCTCTCCCAAAACACGGGATTTTATCCATCTTGGGCCAAACTCCACCGTGGATGTGGTGAGGGAGTTTCACCCACATGTCAGGTGACCCCAGGCCTGCAGTGTGGCACATTCAGGAGATTCCAAACAGATCAAAGATGTAAAGATCTCACAGATGTAAAGGATTCCAAGCAGATCCCAGGCGTCTCAGATCCCTCCAGTACCTAAAGGGGGCTTACAAGAAGGCCAGAGAGGGATTTCTCACAAGGGCCTGGAGCACCAGGACACAGGGAGTGGCTTCCCAGTGCCAGAGGGCAGGGATGGATGGGGTATTGGGCAGGAATTGTTCCCTGGGAGGGTGGGCAGGCCCTGGCCCAGGGTGCCCAGAGCAGCTGTGGCTGCCCCTGGATCCCTGGCAGTGCCCAAGGCCAGGCTGGACACTGGGGCTTGGAGCAGCCTGGGACAGTGGAAGGTGTCCCTGCCATGGCAGGGGTGGCACTGGATGGGCTTTGGGGTCCCTTCCAACCCAAACCCTCCAAGGAATCCATGACTCTCTATTACCAGGAAGCTCTAAAGCCTCACAGGAGAGTTGAGGAATGCTCCTGAAAGGATTACCTTGGAGAATGAAATGCACTGCCGGGTGTGTCCCAGGGGGTGTGTGGGATCACAGAGAGCACACAGACAGAACAGGGAATCCTCACCTCTAAAAACTCCCATCAGGAGCAAATCCAGTGGCTGGCACCTGCTTCAAGTCCATGAAAATCACATTTGTGCAGGCAGCCCTTGCTTTGGGATCACTTGGGCACTGCCAGGGATCCAGGGGCAGCCACAGCTGCTCTGGCCACCCTGGGCCAGGGCCTGCCCACCCTCCCAGGGAACAATTCCTGCCCAAAATCCCATCTATCCCTGCCCTCTGTTTAAAACCATTCCCCTTGTCCTGTCACTACTGGCCCACTTAAAATTCCCTCTCCAGCAACCTCGTGAAATCTCATTTGAGACCCTTAAGTGCTCCATCAGAGGAGACAGATAAAAAAAGCAGTAAATACAAATATATAGGATACAGATACACACAGACAGCAGCTCCCACAGGTCACGGCCCTGCCAGTCACAGCCATATGCTAAATGCAACCGCAGTGAGCATCACGGCAAATTAACGAGCTAATTAGCACCAGCACAGAAACACCCAGCAATCGCACCCTGTCCTCCCACCTCCAGAGGAAGCAGGAGGGGGATCTCATCCGGAGAAACACAGCACGTGCACGGAAAACTCCGTTGTGACTGTGGCCCACAAAGGAACCGCAAGAAGCCCTCCTTGTTTAGGAGAAGAGAACCACGAAAATGCCCCCAAAATCCTTCTGACCTCCCCAAAATGATATCCCTTGTGTTTAATCCAAAGTAGTGTTGTAAGTAAGAGCTTCGTTTAGCTGGTTAAAAATGAAATATGAGTTTAATCACTCTGGGCAACTCACCTCTGCCATGCCAAAAGGAAAAAGGAATTGACCCATTCTAGCTCCAGAAAAAGCAGTTAATTGCTTAAAGTACACAGACTGATGTTTAGGAACAGCTTGAATTTTTTTTTCCATCTGCACTGCAAACCATCTGTTCTGCATGAGAGATTTCATGACTTCCCAGGTCCATTTCTAAATTGAAATGGATGTTTTAATGATGAAAAATGGGGAGAAGTGATGAATACTTCATTAAAACACATTATTTCCCTGTCAACTTTCTATTCTCCTGACTGTAAGCAAAAATAATGTCTGAGCAGAGTTAATGTCTCGGGTTATCAGAGCTGCAGATGCCTCTTGGCATTTGCCTGAACAAATAAGCTATTTCATAAACCTGCAAACAGAAATGATTCAATAAATTGGAATTTCTTTCCCTCCTAATGAAAACCAGAGTTCTCCAACTCTTTCAATTACCTCCACGGAATGCAAAAGACACTAAAGAGAGGGTTTTTCTCCCTGTTTGCTTCATTGTTAGGACCATAAAGACGCATTAAAAACGTCAGTACCTGCACAGGGGAGGCTCATCCACACTTTCTTTGGCAAACTGTGTTTAATTATTTCAGTAAGATGCAAAGATATCATTTCCTACCGACATGACGAGGAACCAAATTGTCCAAACCACTCGTATCTATCACAAACAAACACTTTCTGTAGCATTTCTCAGTGAATTTGCCAATTACCTCATATTTTTGGGACTGAAGCAAATGTTTGCTGAAGCACAGAGAAACGATAACAGAAATATCCAAGCAGGGCTTGCTTTTGCGCTTGGCCAATTTATTAAAGCAAAGAGACATTCCAGCGTGCCCTGAGAGTGAAAAACAAGGGGCTGGAGGAGAGGGATTGTGTTGGGATTCTGAAGAAACCACCAAAAGCCTTCCAAGGCAGCAGGCAGCAGGAAAAACCCCACAAGTCCCAAGGTGCTCTGCTGTCCCACGCTCTGCTTGTGCCACAACTTCCCAAATTCATGTGATTTCCAGCACCTCCCCTTCTGAAAACACCCAGCAGGAGATTTCTTAAAACTCCCCAATATTGAAAGGGTCTCTCTGGCGCCTTCCTAATCAATTCCCTCTTCAGCTATTGGAAGGATCAATGGGCATTTCTAGAAACCTGAGCCTGCTAACCCAGCTGGAAGTTCCGTATTAAAATCCCTTTTTATTAAGAGATTCCTGATGAAAGAAAAGCCAAACCCAAAAGGTGAGAAGGGGGCTACCTCAAAGCCAAGCCCTGGAAATAAGAAGCCAAAATATTCGGGCTTTTCCCTCAGAACCTCCAGTCAAAATAATTCCACCCAACCTCCTGGGGACAGGTTCCCTGAGCCTCAGAGAGGCTTTGACAGAAATAATTCTGCTGCTTGAAATCTTCCCCGTGCTGTCAAAATTAAAATCGTCCAGGAATATTACAGCAAATTCACTTTAGCCATCCAGATGTGGGACACAAAACTCTGCCCTTGAGTCCTCCTCCCTTGCAGGTTTAGGGAACAGCCCAATACCTGGAATTATTCCAAAATAACGAACAGAGCGAGAGCTCCATGAAGGCACAATGGTGTTTTAGTTGTTTAACAACAAAACTCTGCAACATGGGATGAAACTCAACTGAAAATCCTGAATTTTAATCACAAACCCCATTTAACCTGGCCAATTCCAGCTTGCCAGCGGGCACGGAGCGATTAGGAACAAGGAATCTTCCTGGATTTCTCTGTGTTCACCTGAGCAGGGCAGGAGGAGGAGAGCGATGGCAGCAGAGACATTGGGCCATCGATCCATAATGAAACAGCTCTCCAGCAATAATGTTTGCCTTGTCCGTGCCTGCTTCTTGTCTTCGGAATTGATTTTGCACTGAAGGTCTCAGATTGCATAAGCAGCCTCAAAATCACTGCGCTGAGCTCTGCCAGCTCCTTTTATTCCTCCTCTATCTTCTCCCAGCGAGTCAATCCCAGGTGGGGAACACTGCCCTGATAAAACCCAGCAACCCCAGGGCTGGGTTTCCACGAGCCATTGCATTTCTGCTCTGCTGCTCCAGCATGAGCACTTCACAAACGAGTTCTGTCTGCTCCTGGAGCCAGGGACGGTCAGGTTGGAAACCAGGTTCTTCCCCCAGAGGGTGCTGGGCACTGCCCAGGCTCCCTGGAGAATGGGCACGGCCCCGAGGCTGCCAGAGCTCTGGGAGCATTTGGGCACCTGTGTCAGTAGAGGACACAAGAAAGGAGGCTCTGACACCTGCTAGGTTCAGCAGAAAGAGGAAAAAAGAAGAAACTTTATTTACATTTCTCCTACTTTATAGGTTTCTCAACTCCACAAGGGATTGGAGGACATGTCACTTCCTCTTCAATCCCACTGGAGAAAAAGGATGCTCATCAAACTTTCTCTTATCACAAAAGGAATGAAAGACAGAAAAGACAGTTAAGTAAACATTGGCCATTGTTTACAGGAAACTCTGTGAGAAAATCATCTGACTCCAAGTTAAAATAGAAGGCTTTAGCAAAACAGGACAACAGACACCACTCCCAGGGATGCCCAAGTGGGATCGGTGGGATCAGAAGTTGGATCCATGACCCTCGTGGGTCCCTCCCAGCTCAGGATATTCTGTGGTTCTACTCACACCCTCAGCTGGAGTCTGACACTGCCATCTGCACCTCTGCTGGATGAAAACCCCACACGTTTATTTAAAATATCCCATTTCACACACCCTTAAAGGAGGGCTTACGAGGGGATTGTATCAAAACCACTGAAGGTCCTTTCCTGGCAGTGAAAAATATCCTGCCAAGCGTACAGGTCATTGCCGAAGGCAAGGAGCAAAATGGGATCTGATTGCTGGGAGCTGCCTGCAGCCTTTAAAACCACTTTTGGCACCACTATAAAACATTTCTGGTGGTTCGGGGAAGGAGAAGCAACAATGGAAACTCAGCTTTTGAACCAGATCTAACAGAACTTGGGGTAAAACATCTGTCTGTCATTAGTGTTCCTCTGCAGCACAGATCCTGCAGGCGACCCCAGATGTGGATGTTAGATTGTATTTATTTTAATATTCACATTATAGCAGTCACTTCGTACAGAAACTGCTGTGTTTCTCTTGGATCCAGACCTTAAACTTTTCTGAGATCGTTTAAAAAACCCCACATGGAGCCAGCAGGATTTTCAGTTCGGGTTTATTTTCCTTTTGGTGAGTATATTCCATATATAGCCCTCCTTCTAAACTGAGAACGCTTCCATATGTAATATAAGAAGGAAGGCAGGATTTAGAAATACACCAAGTAGGGACAAAAGAATTCACCAAGATAAATGCACAAGCACAACAAATTCTACCCTTTCTTTTTTTTAAAAAAAAAGAGCAAAATCAAGAATAAAATACTGTCTCCAAAGCAGTTTGCTGAAAATATGTATTTTTAAGCCAAGAAACCACCAAGTAGAGGCTGTTACTCAACCTATTCCATCACTTTAAAGATGGAATTCCAGTGGATCGGGTTTTCAAATGCCCTTTTCAGAGCCGCCTGCCAAAATTTCTCTGGATTCATGTTGCAGACAAACTGTTCTTCCCCTGGACAAGTCAGGAAAAAATTCCACATAAAATCAGAGGAGGGAAGGATGGCTGAGACATCCATGGCGAAATCCTGCTTGGATCACTCTATTATTAAACCTCAGTGAAGAACCAAGAGGGGTTTGAGCCCTGGCAGTGAGAGCAGCCCTGTGGGACGGGACGGGACGGGA
>VYXC01003450.1:368988-380772 GCA_013397175.1 Platysteira castanea
GACGGGATGGGATGGCCCAAGGCAATTGGGCTCCTTTCAACAGGCTGGAAAACAAGCCTGGGATGTTGGGAGCAGATCCTGGGCACTTCCAGCAGTCACTGGCTCGGAGTCACTCGCTTCCCTTCCAGGAGATTCCCTTCAATTCCCAATTACAGCGGATTTGGGTGTAAGCTTCTGGGGTGGGGCTCTGCTGCCACTTCTGGAATCTGCAGATGCATCATCCCAGACTGGTTTGGGATGGAAGGGACTCAAAGCCCATCCAGTGCCACCCCTGCCATGGCAGGGACACCTCCCACTGTCCCAGGCTGCTCCCAGCCCCAGTGTCCAGCCTGGCCTTGGGCACTGCCAGGGATCCAGGGGCAGCCACAACTGCTCTGGGAATTCTATTCCAGCCCCAGTCCACCCTCCCAGGGAACAATTCCTTCCCAAGATCCCATCTAAATCTCCCCTCTTTAGTTCACAACCTTGTCCTGTCTCTCTGTGCCCGTGGAAGAAGTGCCCCCACTGCTTTTTCAGGCCCTGGAAGGCTGCACTGAAGTTCTGCCCTCGCTCTCACTGAAAAGGCCACGGTGATTTTTCTCTCCAGAAGTAAAAAAATAAAATAGCCCCGAGCCAGAGGCCACAGGGGAGGAGCAGAGCCCACTCTCAGCCAGCTCCCGCTGCAGGGAAGCCTTCCATCATCAAAACAAAGAGAGAATGAACCGCTGTCACCTGGCTGCAGCACCACAAACACACCTTCCAGATCCGCACGGAGAAAAGCAACACCTCAATCCCCAAATATATCCTGGTCCCTGGGGTTTGGAACCCAGCTCTCCAGCCTGTGTTTCAACGAGCAAGCCAGAAACCTGTTGTCCTGCTTTTGCTAAAGCCTTCGGTGTATAATATGGAGTCGGAATTCTTTCTCACGGAGTTTCCTGTAAACAATAGCCAATGTTTACTGACCTGTATTTGCTGTTTTTCATTCCTTTTGTGATAAGAGAAAGTTTGATGAGCATCTTTTTTCTCCAGTGGCATTGAGGAGGCAGTGACATGTCCTCCAATCCCTGGTGGAGTTGAGAACGCTATAAAGTATGAGAAATGTAAATAAAGTCTCTCCTTTTCCCTCTTTCTGCTGAACCTAGCAGGTGTGGGAGTGTCCTTTATTGTGCTTTTACCGGCACAGAAACCTGAGAAGTTCAGCCCTCGCTCAGCACCCCGTTGTGCTCCTGCTGCCTTTCTGGGGAGGAGGGGTTGATTTCCTGGGCTGATTTCCATGCTTTTCCATGGATCCAGCCGCTGGCAGCGACACCGTGCAGCTCGCTTCTGCTTTTCTCTGCCTCTGCAATTGCATCTCCACAAATTAGCCAGAGCTGGAATTCCTGGGCATTGATCCGTCCCAGGAGGAGGTTTTTAGGATACCAAACAAGGAGGAGAAAGGAGTGCTCGAAGGGAGCCTACAAGGAAGATAAGGAGGGACTTTGGATGAGGACATGGAGTGCCAGGACACAGGGAACGGCTTCCCAGTCCCAGAGAGCAGGGATGGACGGGATCTTGGGCAGGAATTGTTCCCTGGGAGGGTGGGCAGGCCCTGGAATGGATTTCCCAGAGAAGCCGTGGCTGCCTCTGGATCCCTGAAGTGTCCAAGGCCAGGCTGGACCAAGAACAGCCTGGTCCATGGAAGTGTCCCTGCCCACGTGAGAACCAGATGGGCTTTAAGGTCCCTCCCAACCCAAACCATTCCATAACTCCATAACCTTCACTATTAGCAGTTCAGTTCCAACTGCAGACCTCTGAGGAGATTTTTTTCTCCTCCCAGAATCTTTTACCCCAGTATTATTTACAGTAACACTTCAGGCAGTGCTGGCCAAAGCCATTATTACAGTAATTATGTGCCAGTCCCAGTCTCTGAGGTTCGCAGGAAAACACATTTCACCGGGAAATGGATGCTGACAGCAGAGATCAACAGGAAATATTCCTAAATGCCTTTCTCTAAGGCTGGCAATTAGCATCAAAATCCACGACCTTTAGGGAAACAGGGACACTCCCCACACAAGAATTGTTCCTTTAGGGACGCTGGCTCTGCCTGTTGGGGTTGCTGAGGCCCTGAATCCCTGGAGACTTCCACCGTGAGACAATTTCAGTGCAAGACACAGCCAGGCAGGCCTGATTTCCAAAAATACCAAACTGAGATTACATAAAACGAGTGGGAAGACAGACAAAAAGTAAAAAAAGCAGGGTTTTGATCAAACAATTTATGGCATTTCTGACCGGGAACGCAAATGAATTAATCTCAGTGACCTTAAAAATGAACTGAAGCAAGGGGTCCTTGGAGGCACAGAGTGAGAGTAGGAGGCTTTTTTCTCGGAGAGTGAGATAATGCTTGGACTAGAGCTTTTTAATGCCTTGTGCTCAGTAAATTCAGCTCAGGGATGAAACTCCTGTGGAATATTTGATTTCTGGCATGGAAAGTACTACGCTGAATTCCTAAATCATTCCGCGGTAAGTTAGGTTCTGGAGGCTCCAGAACATTTATTTTCTGGAGATTTGTTCTCGCTCACTAATCACGTTCAGAGGCATTAAGTTACAAATAAAGGCACTTCTTCTGAAAAGGGCTTTATTTTGCTTTCTCATGCAAGAGCCGTGTTCTGTTCCCATTTTTTCCCATAGGAAACTGCTGATCTTAGCAGTACCCAAACTTTGGAAGAAATGTCAACAGAGGAGACGTGGAAAAAATTCCCACCCCGCCGAACGTAATTTTTTCCTGTCTCACATAAGACGTTCCCAAGAAACCCTGAAATACAATCCAGCCAGATTTACTTTTGTAGGGGTTATGCAGCTTCTGCAGCATTCCCCTCGGGATGCATCACCAGTGGTGCTTTATCCCAGTTCGTGCCCGGATCCCAACTTCCAAGGAGACCTTCCCTGGGCAGGAAGCAGGAGATGGAGCCCTTCAGCTGGCAGGTGCTTCCCAAAACAGCACTCCAGGGGCTTTTTTCTCACCTTTTCTCCAAAATTCTCCTTCTTTTCACATCCTCGCTTCAGCTGGCTTTGAGCAGCTAAATCCTGGAAAATCATCTGGGATGGAGAGCCCACAGCCTCTCCAAACATGCCTGCTCTGGCTGTGCCTGGAGCACGAGCCCGGGGAGCAAGGGATGGAAATCCACCTCACCCAGCTGGACTTGGCTGATCCTCGTTTGGCTTTGCACTAATTAGTGGCCGTGGGGACCAGAGAAGTGCTGGGCTTGGAGGGATGAAGGAGAGGAAGGTGGTTTTCCTTCCCTTGCCCACGATGGATGATGGACACTGGTGATACTGGGAGTCAAAGCCTTCCCTCAGGCCACCCCAGCAGTTCTGCACAACAGAAACGTCTCCCAGCAAGGAGAGGGGGAAATCCCTCGTTATTTCTGGTCTCTATCTAAAGCCTCCTTCAGTCTAAACTCACCAGCGACTGAATCACTCCCAGCTCGAGTGAAACATAAAAAAAGAAACCTTGAAACCGTAAAAAAGGGACTGCAAACACAGACGTGGAATCTAAAATTAACAAAAGCAAAACCTCTACGCTGCCGTGGGTTTTCTCGGAGCTCACGGGCCCCTCTCACCACCCCAAAGTGCCGAAGATTTCCTCTCCCACATCCCACAGAACCACCTGCATCCCAGGCAGGGCCCGCTCTGAGGTTCCCAGGAGTTGTCCCTTCCCTCTCTCCAGCACTAATAAACATCATTTTGGCAGAGCAATGGGATGTGTCACCTCCATGAGCTCCAGCAGCCATCCCACGGTGTTTGAGTGGCATCAGACACATCACAATTATTCCTGCTGCTCCCTTCACACAGGCTCCTCACCACGGCTGCTCTGCTCTCACCTACAGATGTGCAACCGGCTCGGAAAACAGCTGGAAGACTCATCCAGAGTGGGATTTGCACAGTGGAAACACATCAGTGGGCAAAGCTTTCCTTTCACGCTGCTGCATTTTTGAGGCACGGCTGCTGCCCTGTTTCGGCATCAACCTGGATGCCAAGGAAAGAGTATTTCATTAAAACCACCAGTCAGGCTTTGGCAGCTGGCACAGCAGCTCTCCAGAGCATGTAGGAGTTTAAGGAGATGACAGCTTCCCAGTTGCTTTCCAGCAGGGAGCAAAAATCATCTGCATGAGGGGTGGGCGGGCTCCCGGTGCCAGCTGCGAATCCCTGCCAGTTAAGGCACACAACCATTTAATTGTCCTGCAGGGAAGGACAGGATTGACTTCCCATTCCAAGCAGCCCTGAGAAGGTCAGCAGACACGAGGAAATACTGAAAAATCCTGTCAAAACCCAAGCCAAGATGGGTGTCAGTGTGCTCTGAGGCAGGGGCTGATGTAATCAAAAATGTCACCAAAGATGTCCCTGAAATCCCCAGTGCAGAGGAGCCCCAGGAAAGGGTGACAAACTCCACCAGGAACGCCTGGAATGCTTGGGATGCCCCAGCTCTACAACGGCCACACGATCCCTGCTCCCAGATAAACAGTTCATTCCTCTGCTCAGGTTTTAGAAGGGAATTCCTTAGGTAAAAGCACTCTGTGCCCCACTGCTAAACTCCTCAGCCACCTTCCCAGCTTCCCGTGGCACAGGATTCCAGACAACTTCTGCTGAAATCATGGTAAAATTTACACTGGAGCTCAGGGAATGTCAGCAATTACCTCAGCATGACCTCAAGGCTTAGAGAGGAATCCAGATTATCTGAGACTTGTTTTTCTGCAGTGATTTGGTAGCAGATGGTGACTTTTATTTAGCCCTTCTGAAGAAAAGTAGCCTTGAAACGGGCACTTTCCCAGCTTCATTAACATAACATCGAGAGAAATATCAAATGTCTAAAGCAGGGACAATTCCCAGAGCCTCACGCAGTCCGTAACTAATCCAAACTCTCGTGCTGCAATCTGCTCGGTGGCTTTTGGAGATGTGAGCCCCCAACTCCTGTTGCTTCTTCCTCTGTGCTTTCCAATTCTATCCTGCAGTGGAGCCAGCCAGGCTCAGCTTCTCCACTCTTTGCTTGGAAAATTCCGAGTGTTTTCCACTCAGCTCTTCCACCTGCATTTCGTTTGCTGATGGGTAAAATGAAACACCAGGAGCTCTTCTCTTTAGAACGTGAGCATCTCCTCAACCCACTCCAAGCAGCCCCACTGGACCCTCTGGGCTTGCACCACAACTGGAGCAGCCCAAAGTTTGGAGTGACTTTAAAGCTTCAAGTAGGAGCCAAACGTGCCAAGGCTGAAGAAGCCAACAAAAGCCTGAATTTGAAGCCAACAAAAGCCTAAATTTGAAGCACTTCATGAAGGGTCAGAAGTCACCAGCATCATGTTCAGGAGGACAGCCTGTGGCCAAATAGTCAAGATAAACCAGAAATGCCTACAAATTAAAGAAAATATTGCCACGTTTCGGCCTCTCTGGGTTGAAAACACTCTTCTGGTTGGACAATTCTGCCAGAAGTACCCAGCAGCCTCCCCCTGCCTGAAGAAAATCCATGTGCTGGCTGCTCCCATGCCTGAGGCTCAGGAGGATGTGTTTACACTGGAGACATTTCACAAACTGTGTCCCCATTCCCCTCCCACTCAGTGCCTGACTGAGACAGCACCAAGCCTGGCCTGATTCCTGCTAACAGGAATAAAAATGCTCCCTTTCAGCTGAAAAATGGGCACAGGTCAAGAGGAAATCAATTACAGACAGCAAACACACATTTCTAACCTGCACATTTAAACAACTCCTTTATAGGGGCTGAGGCACAGCTGAGATACCTTCAGATCTGTTTTACACTGCTAAAAACCCTGCATTTAGTGCTGGCTTGCAGCAGCACATATGGCACGCCAGAAAGCACATGAAGGAATCGTACGAACAAACAGCTCCTGCTACATAAATGAAGGCAAAATCTATTCTCCCTCCACTTATTACTGAATGAAAACCATGCAGAACCACCAAACATTACAGGGGAAAACAAAAGGCCCTGAGAACCGAAAAGGAAAACGAAGAATTTGCTTGTTTAACTCAAATCATGTGTTTCTGTTTCGCTGTAAGGCTTTTGATTTCAGTGATTGTGAAATTCTAGAAGGGTTTGGGTGGGAAGGGACCTGAAGGACCATCCAGTGCCACGATTCCTATTCCCAACATTCCCTCAGCCGTCCTGCAGCTCCACTGCTTTTTAAATCTATTCCCTCGTGTTTACTTATTCTGCAGTGCAATCCATAAAAACGCCCAGGTTAAACCTCCCCCACCATAAATTCCAAGAGGCAATCTCCAACCGAAGGAATTAGTTACTCAAAGTGCTCCCAGCTCCCAAAACGTGCGTATAAAACAACTTGGCCCAACCTAAATCATATCAGATTTGTAACAAAAAAAAGCCCCGGTTCCTGTGTGGAGCTGCCAGCCCTCATTAATCACGTCCTGATGAATGAAACCCTTTCCAGGGCTGGCAACAGAGATTTGCTCAGAAACGGTGCAAACGTTTCAGGTTAATCTTTCTGACAAAGCAGTCAATTCAGTGAAATAACTTCCTCCACATCCCCTGCATCCTCACCAGGATAAATCCAAGGAGCTGGGCTGGAGCTGAGGAACTCAGGCTGATTTCTATCAGCTGTGGTCCAAGCTGAATTTTTTTTTCCCTGTTTCAGTGCCTCAGTTAAAATCCTGAGGGAACCTTGGGACATATTTTCACATGTTCAGCCGATGATCTGCTTGGAGAGGATTCCAGATGGACTGGAGAAGACAAGCTGAAAAATGCATGGTCATGTTCTCCTCTGAAATGGTGCTGAGAGGGGCTCAGCTGACCTTTGCTGAAGTGTATTTTAGGAACAAGAGTCACTTGGGGAATACTCCATGTCTTGGGATAAATATATTTAGCTGGAAACGAGACCTAAACAAGAACAAGGTATTTAAAACTGGCTGTGTCCTGTAGCCTACTGTACTTACAGTAGCTTCTCTTTACAAAAGATGGGCACAAAAATGACAATTTTGGTCTTGAAGTTTTCTTTGGCCCTTTTAAAACCGAACGAGGCAAGTGCAGCATCACAGCACCAGAGCAGAGAATGTTCAATCAAAATGTCCTTTCTGATGGGAAACCCCACTCCTTGTTTTAACAGGCTCCAAAAGGCTTTTAAAATATCACTTAGTGCTGAAACTTTACGGTACAACGCGTGTTTATCCCGAATTAAGCTTTTCCCACCTTTCTGGAAGCACTTTACCAGAATGGCTAAGGTTTGGGGATTTTCTTAACCTGCAACCCCTTAAACAGGCCTGGGCCAGAGGCACTGGGAACATGAACAGTTTCTGAACCCCTCCAGGGATGGTGACTCCACCACTGCCCTGGGCTCCTGAAAGCGAGGGCCAGAGCAGAACCTTATATTTTATCAGCTCTCAGGTTTAAAGTTAATTCTTTGCTGTTCAAATATCTCATCATCTCCTTCTCAGAACTGTAATTTGTAGGATTCTTCCTGAAAGGATCATTTGACACACACACCAAAAAAATCAAATTCTAAACTTATCTTCACTGCAGGCAGAAAGGGAAGGGTAAGGAAGGTCATCCCTGAGCGGTGCTGGCTGAAGGTCACTGCTCTGGCTGAGCTTTAAAGTATCAGAAAAACCAACAGGGATCAGCAGCAGAGAGTCGAAGGTGACACATATTAGTGAGACACGGAATTGCAGTGGCTGGAAGGGGAGGTCTGGCTGCAAATATTTACACAAACTGGAACAGATTTAGGACAGGCTGAGCCAGCCCAGCCAACCATGAGGCAAAGCAAGGCTTTCTCTGAACGACCCCGAGTTTGATATTTACTGTGTCCTCTGGGGATTCGGGCCAGGCTTAGGCTAAGTCAAGTCAATAAAAATGAACTCCAACTCTCGAAGTCTGGTAGTAACTCAGCAATTCAGAGGATTAGAGAGAGGAGGTTAATCCTGGGGCTAGAACTAGAAGCAGGGTGCCTGTGCTGAGCCCAAGCCAGGCAACCTGGGCTCCTCAGCACGGCAGGGCCAGGGAGCTGCTGGAGCGGGGCCAGCGGAGGCTGCGGGGCTGAGCAAGGGCCGGGAGCATCTCCGTGCCCAGCAAAGGCTGAGGGAGCTGGGGCTGGGCAGCCTCGAGAGGAGCCCCAGCCCAGAGGGGCCCTCAGCCCTGGCTGTCCCTGGCTGCAGGGAGGGCTCCGAGCAGGGCCCGGGCTCTGCTGCGGGGCCCAGCAATGGCCCCAGAGCCACGGGCAGGGCCCGATGGCAGCGATTGCCCTGCACAGGAGGCACAACTTCTGCCCTGGGCAGTGCCCGGCCCCGAGCAGAGTGTGCACAGAGGCTGTGGGCTCTCCTGGCTGGGGCTGTTCCAGAGCTGTGTGCACACAGGGCTGTGCCCGGGGCTCTGGGATGGCCCTGCTGGAGCAGGGAGCTGCCACCAGCTGTGCCCGCTGTGCCCCCTGCAGCCTGGCCCAGTCTGGGATCGGGTGGAGTGAGGTGCAACACTGACCCTGGAGCCACCTCCAGGCCAGGTAAACACCGAAATCCTTGGAGGCCTCTCCTCTCCAGAGCTGCCCCTGCACTGCACAGCAGCCACATCCATCCTGCCTGGCCCTGGAAGCAGCTGCAGACCCTGCAGACGGCCCCTGCCTCTCCCACAGCCCCAAGCCCCTCAAGGTCTGCAGAACTCCAGGCTGCCTGCACTCACCCCTTTGTTGGCAGCCGCTATTTTGCAGACTTTTACCAAAACCCCACTTTGTGGGTGGAAGAAGAGGGCAAGGAAGAGCAGAAATTTGTACTGCTTTGGAGACTATTAAACATTTCCCATCCTGTCTCAACCGTTTTGTGTAACTCCCAGCTCACCCCAAACAGGAGAGTTCTCTGAGCCAGGCAGGAACCAAGGCTGAAATGCAGCTAGAATTCATCCTAACAGCACTACACACTTATGAACAAACTAGCTGGGCTTGTCACAGCCAATCCCCACATCCAGGGCCCGGGGGGACAGCAAGGGAACACAAACACTCTGCCCTTTACCCGCTGCTTTCCTAACCTCTGGCTGGGAGCTGCACATCGTGGGGACAGGCTGAAGTGGGTTCTGTGACTGCAAAATACCCTGCCAGTGCTGTGCATCCAGTGCTGTACATCATGCAGGGGTGGTCTGGTTGCTGCTGAGCAGTCCTTGCCCTGCTTGAGGACTCTGCAGTGTCCCATGGGATAATCCATGCTTTCCACTGGGAATGGAGGGATGAGTGTCGAAGATGGAGGCAAAGAATGCGTTAAACACCTCAGCCCTGTCTCTGTCCCTGTTTGTGAGGTGACCACCCCCACCTGCCCAGCCCATCCCAGCAGTGATCACCCTCTCCTGTCCCCAGCTTGCCCAGTTCCCAGGCTCAGCAGGATGTTCTGGAATATCCCTCTGGCCCTCGGGGCGGGCTGTCCTGCCTGGGCTCCCTCCTGCCTCCTTGTCACCCCCTCGCAGGCACAGCAGGGCACATGGGCTGTCCCACGCACAGTCCTAGGGGAGGGCAAGCCCTGCTCAGCAACAGCCAAACCTTCCACCTGTCCCCCACAGCATTCCCAGCCTGAATCCAAACCCAGCGCTCAGCCACCTCCTGGGAAGAAAGGAACCCTATCCCAGTCAAATCCAGAGCAGGGGGAACACTCAGACAGTTCTTTGGGGGGAATCCTAATTTCATGAACACTAACGCCTCTCAGAACGTCTCTCCTGCCACCACAAACATCTTCCTGGGGCCTGGTGGCCATCTCAGGGCAGCCTCCTGGAGACAGCTGAACCTCCTTGGTCTCCTGGGGCTCAGCTCCTCCACCAAGCTCGGGCTGTTCCCAGCTGGCTCGGCCGCAGTGTCCTGGGAGCCCTGGGGTGGACACTGGTGGCTGCAGGACACTTGTGGCTCTGCCACCTGCTCCTGGGAATGCTTTCCCAGATCGGGCTGGGCTCCCATTTCTGCTTCTCGGCTTTCCCTGGCCACATCAGTGCTCAGGGGTTCCCCGGTGGTGCTGATCTCCATGGGAAGTTGTTGGTCTCCAAGCTGCTGATCTCTGAGGGAGCAGAGAGAGCTCCATGGGCTCCTCATGTTCCACAGGCCAGCAGGGCTTCCTGAGACTCCAGGAGGAACAGAGGCTTCCAGGAGTGACGTTCTGAGAGGAGGGAAAGGCACTTGGAAGGAACAAAACATCTCTATCCCCGATAAACTCATGGGGATCTCTTCGGTTCATGGGCCAGCTGTTGGCACCAGGTGGGGCAGAGTTCTTTATCTCTCCCAGGACCCATCCTCCCTCCAGGGGGATATCTTCTGTTCATTGGCCATCCAGGCTCACCGCATGACTGATAAAATCACATCATCCCATTGGGAGATGCTTCACCCAGGGGGAAAGAGCCAAGCATTCCCACCTGGATATAGCCTGGGGTTTNCCTCGGGAACAGGCCTGGTGCCACCAGTGCTGCCCCACGGCTCCCAGGATGCCAGCTGGGGACAGCCTCTGCTCTGGGCCTGAGAAGATCCTGCAGGGAGCTGGAGCTCCCCCAGCCCCAGCAAGAGGTTTCTGTTTGCAGCTCCCCAGGTCCTGCAGAGCCTCTGTTCTAAACACGTCAGCGTCTCCCAAGGAGCTCTCACTGCTCGGGTTCACACTGGGATAGGGCTCCTTTCTTCCCAAGAGCTCCCATGGTTTCCTTGGGAAAAAGCGATCATCACTCAGAGCATCGGCATTATTCCCCCAGTGCAGATAAAAACACTGGGCTGGGGTCTTCATTTCTGCTATTAGCAGCCACCCCGCTGTCACACAGGAAGGTATGTCCATGAATTCCCAAAAACACAACTTAGCGACCTTGTCACATTTTACCACTATGGATAAGTTTAATTCCGAGTTAGAAGATGGCACTGGCAAAGATGAATTTTGTGGATTTCCTGGTACACAGCAGCAAGGGGGGAAAATGACAATTTTAATATTTATTCCTGGAAGTGCTGCACAAAAAAAGGGCCAAATAATCCCACCGACTACACAGGACATCTCTTATCCTGACAGCACAGCAGAACGCTCCTTATGCAGGAAAAGCAGGGCCAAGAGGTACCAAACAATGCTCACATCATCTTCTCCACGGCTGCCTCGCCCCCCCAGTCACAAACCACACACAACTGCCATGCCTGGTGTTCCAAGTTTTGCCCCCTCCAAAAAAGAAGATTAGCAGACCTCCAAAACAGGAAAAAACCATGAAGGAAATCCCAAAGTCAAACCCCACTTGCAAACCTTCCTAATTCTTGTGCTATTTAAGGCTCGGGGTAAGCAGAAATGCAAGGAAATTAAAGCTGCCATTTGGTGCAATCCAGCCCCAGTCATCACCTGAAGTGCCACAATTCCTGCTGGGTTTCTGGTTCTTCTGAGCTGGAAGCAGAGCCAGCCCCGTGAGTTTTTCCATAGGAGAGCTGACTCATTTTCCCCAGTATTATTTCACCTGATAGCAGTTAATTATTCAGATTAATAGGAGGGCAACCAGAAGTTGTGCTGCCAAAATGACGCCTGAGCTGGGCAGGTGCAGCAGGAAGGAAAAACACAGGCACAGCCTGATTGTGCCCAGATCCTCCTCATTCTTCCCCTCCAAAGCAACAGAAGCACTGCCAACCTCCAACCAGAGCAGCCCCTTTGCTGCCCGGGCATTCCCAGACCAATCCCGCAGGAAATACTCCTGCTCTGGTCAAACAAGCCTCAGGGCACTGGGAACACCACTGTGGCACTGAGGCTGCCTCAGTCCGGGAGGCTGCAGGAATTCCAGAGCAGCCATCCCGGCTGGAATTGCCTGCCCTAAAGGCATCTCGCCAGCGCTGCCCCTGCTCT
>VYXC01003452.1:7185-23144 GCA_013397175.1 Platysteira castanea
TGGAGTGCTGTTGCTGTTGTAGTGGGGACAGTCAATATGGCAACTGCATTCCAGGACATCAAAAGGCATTTATTAATAAAAACCCACTCTTTTTATAGACAGGTTCTCTCGAGTGGGATGTGGTTATTGGTTCTTTGCTCTACACCTCCTGTTCACCATTGACGAAACACAACGACAACAAGTTGCACACAAAAAGGTGTAAAAACAGCAGGTGCGTGATTTGTTTGCATTCTTTCACTGAGATTTCTCACAGCATCCAGCTCAGAATCTGAGAAGTTTTACCTTTCCACAAACACTGGCTGGAAGGTGGAAAATTCCTCTCTGATCAGGCTGCCCGTGCCCACAGGGTGTATCTGAGGCAAATGCTCAGGAGTGCCACCTTCCTTTTCCTCTTCATATATACAGCTAACGTAGTGTTTGCTTATGTCTGCATAAATGAAAGACTTTACAAAGAAAGAACAAAACAAAGAAGATGAAAAGCATAGTGGCCCTGCTTAAACTCGCATGAATTAGGCACAAGACTAAATTAGAAATATGTTTGTCAAAATTCAGTTTGTAGCACTGGCAAGAGAGAAATGGCTTAAGTGAGTAACTCAGATCCTGGTGGGCTGAATAGCTCTTTAGAAATGCCTGTGTCTCATCATTGACTGCATGCCTGGAGTCTGTTAAACATTGAAAGGCTTTTTATTTTTTCCTTTTCCCCTAAATTGCTAGGAAAAGGAATGGAAAAAAAATAGTCTGAACTTTCATATTAAACCCTGTGAACTGTAAAGGCTAAATCCAACCAGGTAGAGACAGCTCAGGATAAATCTAAATCTACATTAGGTCTCTCTTTCCTCTCTGTAAATGAATAAACTCTCTTTAAAAAAAATACCAACAGATCAATCTTAAGTTCAGCCGCAAAAAAAGATTTGAACTGCTGTTTTTTCCCAAGACAGTAAAATTAAGCGTTTCTTTTGTTTTTACTGTTTCAACTTTCTAGCATCAAATCGTTTAAATCTCACATCTGGTGACAGCAGATTCATTATCCAAAATCAGTGGTAGATGTCCTCAGGTTTCTGTCTCTTTCTACAGGCCACTGATCCTAAGCTTATTATTCCATGTGTAAAATTCAGAAGACCAAGTTTCCATCTCACTTTGAAGGACTGAAGATGGTTAATTTGAAGTATTTTAATTGGCTGTGCATGACCAGAGCTAGCTGATTAAAATGTTTCTTCAGGGTTTTCGTGAACATTCATATTAAATTTTGGTACTATTTTATTCCTGTAAATCAAAATGCTTAACTAATTTATGTAATATTAAATTTAGATGCCCAGTAGTATGCAAACTAATTTTGAATGCTGGGAAAAATAATTCCTTTGCCTAGCTTATATGGCAACACATTAATAAAAAAGAGTGAGAAAGATTAAGTAGGAAAGAAATAGATGCTTTTTAAAAGAGGAGAAAGAGTTAGTTGAAACTGGGAATGAAAACGAAATAGGTACTGGAGGCATACTGTTTCAGGGGGGAAAAAAGCTAAAGGTAGTAAAATGGGAGGTAGGATATAACTGGAGACTTTCTTCAGACAGCTGTCACTGACTCCCTATAAATTTCATTCTGATTTTTAGCAATAAGTAGTCAACATCTTCTGAGCTAATGTCCTTCCCTTGACTTGTCAGTTAGTCAATAATTGCTTGATTTTAAATGCCTTCCAAACTGGTACATCAAATGTAATGTAAATGAAAGTAAATTGAGATGAGATACCATTCACATTCATTTTTCAGCTTTTGCTTTGCCTTGATAAAAGGGGAAAAAAAGTTAAAAGGGACAAAATCAAGGACAAGTGTGCTTGAAATGCACTGTTTTGAGGCTAAAGTATGAATGCTTTAAATTAAGATAAAACTATGTGTTGTACTGAGGAAATGCATTAATTCTTTAACCTTGTACAGTGCAGGGATGGATACAACATATAGTACATTTTTCCAAGTCACATTGTCAGAAATATATGTTCCAGAGTATTAACATAGTGGTGTCTGCTCATAAATATGACGATCTCAAGGTCACATCAAGAGGCAAAAAATTTAATTTGAAAGTTTCCTTTTGTTCTTTCTTAGTGGAGGATGCTCTATCCTCTTACTTCGGGACATATGAGTCCACACAGTAAGTATTTTTCATTATGGTATTTCTGGAAGCTGGAAGACAGAACATAACTTTAAGAAGCAATGTAATTAGTAATAGGAACCAAGGAACCAAAGAATCCACAGGCAAAAAAAAAAAATAAAAGCAACGTCATAATCATTTCTCCTAGAAAAAGAGATGTGTAATTTATAATGGTGGAAGCCGATTATGATAGACTTATCAGAGCAAGGATTGATGATTGCTTGTATTTTTTTAGCCTTGTAACCCAAAATAGCTGATACAGGACAGTTGTGTTGAGCTAGTCTGCCAGAGTCTGTGGCAGATGCTTGTCACAATATTCAATAAGCTGAAAGTGAAGAGGTATCCTGGAGAGATCGTCGATTGTCAAGGATCATTTCTTCCAAGCTCAAGAACGGTCCAACCGAAGGTGTAGCAAGTCAAAGAAAAGTGGCGGAAAGACTGTGTGGGTGAGCAAGGAGCTCCTGATTAAACTGAAACATACAAAGGAACTGTGCAGGGTATGCAAGCAGGGACATGCAGCCCTAGAGGGGTATAAAGATATTGTCTGATCATGAAGGGGTGGGGTTAGGGAAGCCAAAACCCATGTGGACTTGAACCTGCTGAGGGATCTGAAGGTCAACCAGATGGGCCTCTACAGCTACAGCAGCAGCAAAAGAAAGATTAGGGAAAATGAGAGCCAGCTGCTGAAGGGGGAAGGGGACCAGCTGGAACACGACATGGAGAAAGCTGAAATAATCAGTGTTGTCTTTACTTCAGCCTTTCATTAGTAAGAAAGGCCTTCAGGAATTACGTATGTTTAAGATGTGTTTTCCATACACAGTCATATACTGTGTGAAGAGGAAGTTGCATGTAAAGGTAACATGCATTTGTCAAATGCCATATTAATAGGGATATTTAATACACGCTCCAGAACCAGGCAGAGGAAACTCATGGAAAGTCAGATGATGTGAAACAGACTGGAGGAATACTAGAATACCTTTTAAAGGCCAGTGTACTGGACACTCCAATCCAGAAGATTAAAAGTTATGTATGTTACTAATATGTCTTTTCTTTCCCTTCCATCTTTCAAATTTTCACAGAAGCAGAGAAAGTTGCAGAAAGATAGGGCTACCTTTCCCTCCCCTACAAATACAATGTGGCACAGCGTTGTGGCTTAACCCATGGTGGTAACTAAGCACCAGGCATTCACCACATGCCTAGGAATCACATAATGTGTTTTGGTTAGGACTATCATTGCCTACCTTCCTTCAACCTACAGCAGAGTATAGAGAACTCTAAGAGGTCTGATTCACCTCCTGACACTGCCTATTTATCTCCTTTATCTCTATAAGCTGCTTTTAAAATACAACTCTCATAAAATTGCCTAACGTTACAAGGCGTGTAACCACATTTAGCTGCCCATAACTTGATTAAATGTAATCCTACAGCCTGACAGTTTAATGCTTTCAATTTGTATATATTTTGGTGATATTTTTGCCCTCATCATAAGTACATGAATGTCACAACTTCTCCCTACTACCAAGGTTCCCTTTAGACAGCTGACTGAAAGAAAAGCTCACTGTCTGATAAATTAACATGTTAGGAAAATGCAAATCTTTCAGAGCAATGCTGGCATCCAGCTGGCTACTGAAATATTACCTGGAGCAGTGTAGGGAGGCTCTAGTAGATGAACCTGTGTGCTGGATTAATGACCTGTGAGTGTTAGTAGCTCCTCAAAGGCTGTTGCCTGAATGACAGCAACTTTTCTAAAAATCACCTCAGTTAAATGACTCCTGCAATACTCCAGTCTGCAACAGCTCCCATCCTCCTTTTGGATTGATTTACAGTCCAAAATGATCAAGATCCTTAAAAGCTTCCTTATAGGAATTTAAAGTGCATCTGAGCACTCAGTGGCCTCAATTGCCAAAGTTCGATGGAAAGTTAAGAGTAGATGTTGGGCCACTGCCAGCATACATAGCAAGAAAATTGGATCTTTGACACTGAGAAGGGGAAACAAATCATTGGTGATGTCATTAAACATACTAATATACCCATAAATACACATTCTACTTAACTGTTAGTGAGGTATTAGAAGACAAAACTGTAGATCTATTCTAGCATTAATATTGCCTTGTACTGTCCATGCTATCATTCCTTTGATGTTGTTATTGTTCAGTTAACTGACTCCAGCTCACAGGTGTGGTCACTACCTGACGCATCTCAAAATACTTTCTTCATAGCCATCAACTTACACTTTTATGTTATAAATTCCTGAATCGTCTTGTGGTCTTGAACCCCTTACATTACCCATGTGCTTCTATGTCACCTGAAAAGCTTGCTAATAAGAAAAAACAGGAAATAAACCTGTGTTTAACAAGTACCTTTTCTTTAACAGGTCAGTAATACATATAAGTTTCAATAAAACATGGACTGAGTATAATTTCCTTTATTTTCCAAAACACAGTTCAGTCTTAATTCATCTTAAATCATTCTCACATTCTGAGACCATCAGATGCTGCAGTAGTTTACAAGAACCAACATGCCCACACTGAAAGTGATGCTTTTTTCTCTCATCTTTTTGTATACCTCTCTCCATGGTAAGTTAAGTTTCCTCGCATATTTCTTTATGTTTAACTGAGACATTTATGAAAATTATACAATGAGGATTGATTTCCAGAGCCGAAGTTCTTTTTATTTCTGACACCTCTCTCAATATGTATCAGACATTCTGCATGGTAGAAAGAGTTATCTATCATAAATGGATGTAATTAATATTCAAATTGTACCAAAAAAAAAAAGAAAGTTCAAGATTCTGAAAGTCATACGAAATAAGCAATAAGCATAGACATAGAGAATAAAAATATATATTTTTTACAGATTTTATTACAATTCAGGTTTCCATGGATTTACCTGAAATTATGATGTGCTTTTTCCCATTTTTGCTTTATATTTTTAAATAACCATGAAATACTAAACTGTGGAAAGGTCTACTATGCTGTTCTTGTTGTGTGGTTGTTTTTTTTTTTAGAGAACTGTGCTCGTGCTGTAAAAATGATACAGTATTTTTCAAAAACATTGAACTTGTATGTTAAACAAAGGATATACAGTGGATTACTTTTTTACCTTCCTCTTACTCCAAAAGAAAAATGTTTTGATTGAAGAAAGAGCAACTTGAATAAGCAATAACATCCCCTATTTTTCAAATGCTTATGCTTATAAATCAAAATTTGGTTTTTTCTCTACAATTTTTCTATTATTAACTATTTTTTGTTCTTAAATTAAAATAAATGTCAACAATTTAAATGGACAAGGCTTTGATTCTTACAAATATTATAAAGTTTCCTAACAGTCCATTATTTTTATTAATGTAGATTGGTAAAAAAAAAATTATTTATGATACTGTAGTATTTAAAGCATCAACAAACATCATTGATCTGACACAAGTTCATGACAGTAGAAAGAGAAAAAGATAGTCTTACGTCCTCAAGAGCTAGGGATGTAATAGACAAAAAAAATTGTATATAAGAAGACTGAGTTCTTTTGTTTGTTTGGGGTTTTTTTCCTCCAGGATTAGGTACCACATTGATAGCAGAATCTTGATTACTTGTTACTAGAATACTAGTTACTTGGAGTACTGCCCAAGTCCCATCCTATGTCTTCATTTGGTGGGTTAGAGATCATGGAAACAGGCAGTACAGTGCTTCTGTGTCTCAAATACCACCGTGAACAGAACTATTTTTTCATTTCTGGTGGAGTATGTTTTAAAAGAAAATTATGTTTCAGCTACAGTTCAGCTCAGCACCGCCAACTGTCTAAATGTATGACTGAGACTTTTTGTAATAGTTTTATCTTGTGATTCCCTGTTGCAGGGATTTATTGACTAACATAAATTCTGTTATGTAATTGCCCTGCTACTAAAACACAGTACATCAGTCTCTGCCTTTCTTGCTGGAGCTGTTCCATTTTAAATAAATAAATATTCACTGGGCCAGAACAAATGAGTGATTGCCTCTATACATCAGTGATAAGACACTTGCTTGGGAAATATGAGTCAGACTGAAGCTGTGGCTCCAACTGTTAATTATATAAAGCAGAGCAGCTCTGACTTGTCCTTTAATTTTTAACAGCTTACATGGATTGCATGTCACACACAAGTACTTGAATCCCAGTTCTAAATCAGGCTTATAAGAAATAACTTGACACTGTATGGCTTGTACAATCAGGACAATTGGATGTATTGAGAGAGAAGGAGGAATCAGTACTTTTCTACAACATTAACAAAAGCCATATGGGTTCTGTCAATTTCCAAAATAGAAAGAAGCATACTGAAATTAAATCTTTCACTGAACTGCATTTGATCACTCTTCATAGGAACAGTATATTTGTTTAAAACGTTTTAGTTAATACTACATTGGAGAAATATATTTTAATTACAAGAATGTACTTTGAATCCCTTATTCATTATTGTGTGAATATATGCAAAGCGGATATAAGCTTGTTACAAAGATTGTCTACCCATAACCTGTCAACAAAATTGTTTACCATCACTACAAAAATGAGCACAAAAGTAGCAGGTTTTATTTCACCACTTTCTTTTCTTGGGAGAGGGACCAGGAGAAACGGAACAATTAGCAGAGGTACACGTGATGAAAATAGTCTGCCTTAAAGATGACTTCCGACATGTATAAAATAAACATATACCCGAGAATGTTACCTGGCTCAGAGAGTGATCAATACAAGGAAAAAAGGGTATCTAGTGTTCTATTTATATGACTTTAGCCTGAATATGAGGGTAAGATAGATCACCTGAAAGTGGCTATATCTTGTCTTTTGTTATAAACCTGCTCTAGATGACCAGCTTAGGGCATGCCTGTGTTGTAAATTGCAGTTAGGATGAACCAAAATCTCTCTTATCCTGGCAAAAATAACTGTACAGAAAAGTTTGTTTTTCCTTACTCCCATTTTGTTTCAATAGTTTCAGAGTGTTGTTTTAACGTGATTCCACCTGTTGATATGCAAAGTTCTATATTCAATGCACTGAAGTATATCATAGTTGCAGATACCTACATTATTTTTGGAAGCAGGATCCATGATAATGTTGTCTACTATTATATTTAGTTAATATAATAGTCAAGGGTTATTGGGAAAGAATTAACATCTCAAAATCTATGTACTTTCAAGGTGTGTTCCTCTTTATTAACAGGATTTACATTTTATTTTCAAAAAAATATTTATTAAAAATGATCAATATTTTTTTAAGGTTGCATTATCCTAAGGTTAATACTTCAAATTCTAGAAGGAAAGGTCTTAACTAATATGTAAGATGAAGACATATTTGATAATAAAGAATTAAAAGACTTGAGCCACTGCACAGAAACAGGTCTGCTTGTAGAGACAGCTGCTTGTTAGATTCAGAGGCAATTTATTTGTAAGCTATTAGACTTTTTTTTGAGCCTCAGAAATCGCAGTCTTCAGCCTATCATTCTCATACTTTAGAAAACCAGTTTAAGACATCTTGCATGCTTACTGCTCCTGATCTGAACAGTTCCTTAATAATCTACAGATTCTTAATTTCATTGTAGGTAATGAGATATACTGTGATATTGTTTTTATGGAAACCAAAATGTTTTCATATACCTTTTTGATTTCAATACAGTGGTTACTGTTTGAAAAGTAAACTGGACAGCCACATAGCAGCAGCATAAAAACGTCCTGACACACACTTGAAACAATGAGAGACAATTCTCAATCAGTTCAAACAGTTGTCTACATAGTGCTTCAACATGTCAAAGGAAAGTTAAATGGTTAGAAAGAAGCAATTAAAGTAGACATGGGAGTTTGATAAGAGCATCCTTGTGAGGGAAATATTTTCTAGACATTTTATATTGTACTTTCCCTAATGGTTTGAGGTGTTTAGAACAGATTAATCAAGTAAAGGCTGTTTAGCTCATAGTGCTATTATTATATGAGTACTGCAAGGTAGAAATATTTCAAGAAAAAAAAAATTATCAATTTACTCAGTGGTCCATGAAGAGGTGAACATTTTTCTTCATCATATAAAATGCTTGTTACTCTGCCACAAAACTTAGTATGACACATGCATACTTTAGAGGCGCATAAAATACATTTGCCTGTAGCATTTACAGTACTCAAACTTACATGAAATACTCTATTCATTTGAAACTGGTTACTTAAGTAAATAATATATGAATCAATGACAATTGTAATACATACCTTACCCTTGAAACATCAAGAACT
Source organism: Platysteira castanea (assembly GCA_013397175.1). Lineage (NCBI taxonomy): Eukaryota > Metazoa > Chordata > Aves > Passeriformes > Platysteira > Platysteira castanea. The sequence goes on from VYXC01003452.1 coordinate 15,562, forward strand.
AGACATGAAAAAAATATTGTAATTAATCGACATCTGTCAATATACCCTAGATGATTCTGTCCTTGTGTATCTAACATATGTCAATAAAGCCTACTTTATTTTAAAATGTTTTGCCATTTTCAGCCATTTTATTTTCAGCCACTTTACAATACCAGTATTTCCTCCAATTAATTTTTTTGCCTGTACTAGACTTTATTACCAATAGATGTACTGTCCATCACTCTCTTCTAATACTGGCAAGAACTTAAAAATCTCAATCACCAAAGAGATAAATTCAACTAACAATGTGTTTCAAGTTATTTTGTGATTACTTTCTAAAATTATTATTTAAATGTGAGTCTTAGTGAAACAAATATTTAAATTTACTAAAAAAAGTAAGATTACAAAAAAACCCTGTGCCAGGAAGACATATATTCCAGAGCCTTATTTCACATACATGTATGTGTATATACGTACTTCTTTGTTTGCATTTTTATTTGGATATAAGTTTATGAATTCTGTATCTATCAAAGCTCAAGCATTACTTGAACCAGATAACCTATGTGAATTTTCTGATTTTCCCAAGGTATTAGTGTCCTGGAATTTGAAAAGAGACTTTTAATAGGCAACATTTAAAATTAGCATTTTTTTAGTGCACTCAGATGCCCAATTAGTATGATTTTACAAAGTATGATTTTAGTAAGTATGATTTTACTCAGAGACAAAAAAGAAAGGGTTGATAATTTATTTTAAAATATGACAGCTTTTCTGTTTATAAAATGACAGAAATAAATAGTTTAGACTGCCTTGTAATTAAAGTCAAAACTAGTTCAGTCTGCTACTAGATATTCTTCTTATCACAGGAGAGATTGTCTTTCCAGTAGATTAATATTTAACAGAAAGCCACTGGAGCCAAGGGACTTCCTAGTTAATGTGGTTCCCATCAGAATTAGAGAGGAATCAGCATTTTAGCTTGGGAGCCAGTTACACATTACATTTAGTCAGTAACTTTAACAGCTGATAGACAGAAAACAGTTGTTGCTGCACCAGGCTAATCCTCTAACTCAGAATTTAAGAGAGTGTTATTCTGAATTATATTGACACAAAGATTTCTAAAAGTCATGTCATTCTCCCTGAAGGGTCAAGAAAACAGATATATTTTTTTCTTTGAAAAATGATGAAGTTATACATATTTTTGAAAATAAGCTAGGAAAATATGGACTTAATTGATATTAAAAACACATCAGTGACAAAAACTAAATTAAAATACTTTCTTGGATCTCCATTTCTGTAATAGGTTAGGGGGAAAAGTCCTGTGTTTATTTGGGTGGGTGCATGAGCATTGGGATTGTCTTCGTTTGCTTGTCTTTATCCACTTTGTAACATTAAAGAGGAAGATTAAAATAAAAGGTTATATTCTTTACTGGTGGTGCTTACTTTTGTGTGGTGGTGGTATCTATAAAATAAAATAATTAAAACATAGGAAACTTCTTGTATCTCAGCACCCCTCCTCCAGCCTGCACTAATCCTTGCTTCATGAAACTAATGTAAAGATTCTAAACATCTGCATTTTCTAAGCCAGAAAAAAACAAGGCAAAGAAAACCCCTGCCAGAAAAAAATGCTTGACATATTTTTTGGCATGGAATAGTCTCTTCTCTTCTTCAGCAGAACAGAGATGCTTGTTTGAGGCCTGAAACTGACAATATTGTCTGGATGGGTGACAAATATCTGATCTCATCAATTCACTACTAGAAGCAGGTGCATTACACCCCTGGATTTCTAATGTGCTACAGGGCTCTGTAATCCATAACAGCTGCAGAAACAGCAACTTGTATCTGTCATATGGCTGGGACTGCCTGTCTCTCAAGCCAGAATCTACCTTTCTAAACGTCAGCCGTACAGCTCTTTCTCTGAGGCTGTCCAAAATGGTACCATCACCTGGCCCTCTTGCTAAACATTGCTTAGAAAAAGGCTATAAACTGACACTTTACCAACTTGTCCAATTTCAGTCGTATCTAGATAACATCTCCCTGGTGAATATGTCTGCTACAGAAAAGCGTTGCAGCAGTCACTGCTAAGAGTTGTAAAAAGACTTGTTTTGTAGATGTTAATTGTTTCCAGGTTTAAAAAAAAATCATATTTACAGAAGAAAAAATGTAGCAGTGTCTGCAGAATAAAAAGATCTCACTTTTTGCTCAAAAAGTCTGTGGTTTGCAAACACTGAAGTGTACTGAGGGCAGACTGAGGAAGAAATGGATGCTCTTTTTTTCTTATCTTTACTAGTCATCTGCTGTCAGTCACTGTCAGAGCCAAGACAATGAATTACACTGTCTTTTTGTCCTCTTTTGTAGGGACACTTTTTTTTTTCCAGTCTTGAGGAGGAAGAAGCAGAGCTGCTGAAGTCCCTTTCAGAAAATTTATTGCATTTGGGGATCCAACCCCAACCTGACAAGTTAAGATTAAGGTCACACCTTTTAAGGTTAGAATGCTCGCCTTAAGATCTTTCTAAGAATTGAAGAGATATTTAAAAGAAAAAAAAAGAAGTAATAATTACTTCTGTAAATAAGTAACACTTAAAACAGTTTTAAAGGAATTTATCCCTGGATTACTGATGGTTTAATTTAAGGGTCAGAATAAACAAGTGAGGTAGGTATCTCAGCATCCATAGTGCCAGAGTGCAGACCTATGGAATGATTTCGTTCACATACATGTGGGGTGTCCTAGGTTACCCCACATGGCTTTCAGGTGCTGCTGCTGGAGAATGGGTCTTGTCTCTGCTTTGTTTCATATATCCTAGATCTATGTGGATATCCTAGTCTAGCGACACTTGAAGTGATGCTGCACACCAAATTCTAGGCAAATGCTTTAATATCCCAATCAAAAAGTGAATAAAATTTGGAGAATTATGCAGACAGCCATGACTACTTTCTTACTGATGTGAATATATCTCAAGAGTCTATTAGCTACATATAGGTCTTAATTGACCTATTGACTCTCTGATTTATATATATTTCGAGAACTTAAAATGAGTGCTTTACCTGATGACTCCTCAATCTACAATACAAAGCTGAACACCTGTGGTGGTCTTGGTATTATTAGTTCTTTAAACATGGAAAACTAGTGGTACTTCCAGCTTGCTAAGTTATTTAAGACACAACTACCAGAGAGGTGTGTAGGACAAAGATCCTTTTGGAAACATGCATCTTTCTGCAATAGCAGCTGAAGCAAAAGAAGGATACCAAAAAGATTCTAAAACAGCACTAGATCATGAAAACAATCTGATCATTTAGAAAGTAAATTTGAAGTGGGATGCCATTTCCTAGATATCAATATTGTTTCTGCTACGTACATGTTAAAGAAAGCCAACTGACCTCCAGCTGCCAGGCCAGAAATGTTCTTACATAGACTATGTCCTTCAGATATGCTGAGGCATTCAGATAGCCCTAGTCATCTGCATTTAAACATTTAAAGTCCTCTGCTACTAATGTAGCACAAGGCATAGTCATATTTTAGAATTCATATCAATATAAAACTGAAAAAGCATAACAGGAAAAGATGTAAGTATTGAATAGAAAATGAAAGCCTGAAAAGTGCATTGCAAGCTAGCGAATTCCACCTTAACTTTTGAATGTGAAAACCTCTGAGACAGTTATAAGTAAATTAACATTTAAATAGATTCAACAATAAGTGTACTACTATCAAGTTATTTAAAATCCTTATAGCACATAGATCAAATAATGTTGCTTAGCAACTTTTCCAATGGAAGAGGCTAGCAAATAGAAACAAAAGATATGTGACCATAAAAGATGCCTGACAATACTGGGACACATGAAGGAAGGATAAAAGTAGGAGAGGAATGAAAAATCCTAAGCAGATAGTTCCAGTGTGCTTTTGTGTGCAGTTTTGACTATTTATTTTACAAAAAAACCCAACAAAACAAAACAAAAATATATCTCGGAAAGACATAATGAAGAGCTGTTATAATGGCCAATGATCAAGACAAGTCTTACAGAATAAGCTCGTGAGTAGCTTTATTTTCTTCTGTCTTAGATAATCAGGGGAAAAATGAACCCTACAGTCCAAAGAACAGCATAAACTCATTGGCAAATGGCTACAGATTGTCAGAGAAGAAATTTCATCTGGAAATTAGATGCATTTTGCCAATGAGGCTGAAGTTCCAAAATAATCTGTAGCAGGATGAATGGTAGAAATAAGTTCCATTGTGACAATACCACAAAATTCTGAGTCCTAAAGAACGATATTCTTTGGCCCAATAATGGGATAGACTCCTGCCTGGAGATCACAACTGGTGGCTAAGATCTTCATGTTAACTCCAAACTACTGTTTATAACATGATTCTGTGCAAAATCTCAGCTGATTAGTGAGGAAATGCAAAAACATTTTGAAGAAAATTTTATCTGTAAAGAGTTGGGGAATGTCTAAAAAAGGGCATTCAAGGCAAAATTAAAGTGCGATTTAGGAACTGTTCTCAACTTTGCAATTTTCTAAAGACCTGCTCACATTTCGCCTTATCTCAGTGATGGGAGAAATCTATTAAGGACTGGTCTATTTGTCTGAAAACTAATAGTTTATTTTAAATAAAAAACCAGAAACTCTTTTCTTCAGGAGAGTAGTGCACACTTTGTTGTATATTATGGGAATTTGGGTGTTTAAACAGCTGTTCTATCACGAGGGTTCCCAATCCCTGTACAGGGAGTGAACCCAAAAAGGACAAGAGAAAGACTTGCCCCTGACTACTACCAGCTGTCTGTGAGGGAAAGAACACTTCTTCTATAAGAAATGATACAAATGGGTGTCTTCCATCTTTTCAAATGAGGATTGAGAAAAAGACAGATTAACAGAACAAAGAGAAAGAGCTGCAGGGCATACTGAGGTCCTTATTCTACTTCACCTTTAAAAAAAAAAAACAACTTGTAGATTTCACTGGATTCCATTTCAAGTCCCAGATCATTATCAGGAATTTGTATATAATTCTTCTCTGTATAGGACCTTGGCTTTCTAATGTATTCAGGGAAGGGAGAGAAAAATATCCAGTTAAACAATCAATTTCTCTTTCTTAAACCAACATGAAGTAATTGCCTACAAATTAATTTGATTCATGTTGTTTGTATGAGCACAAATTTCAGAGGAGCTGTAGTTTCACTTAAATTGAAAGGATGGATCTTTCTGCAAAAATAAAGTGAAATATTTCAAATTTCTTTCTGCCATCTAATGCTGAAGCCAGATTTACAGATTTACAGTTTAGTTCCTATAGGTAGAATATCAACACCTCAAGAGGTCAAAAGACATAATTTTTCTGGGTTTTATTGTTGATTTTTATAATACAAATAGGTTACTAAAATTTGTAATACTATATATGTGGTCATTAAACTGTTTCTTTCAGAATATTGTAAAATCCATAGAACTTGTAACAGGATTTGAAAATTGCTGCCCATATAGTAATTTTTATAAATTCAGCCTCTAAAGCAACACACAGATGAGAGTTTTTGGCCATATCTATAATATGTTGACATTTAAGGATGACAAATTTTCTATTTTCCCTTTTATTTAAAATAAAGCAGGTGAGATTAAGTCAGAAAGAACATACTGGGAAAAAAAAAAGAGAGTGGTATAAAATAACAACTAACTACTGTTGTAGCCAGTGAATCAGTTCCCACTGAATTCAAGGACACTTAAGCAGACAGTTTGATCATTTCAGAATGTCTACTCATTTATATGTTGTTATCATGCACAAACCTAAAGGTGCTTTTTCAGAGAATTCTAGTATCATCTTTTTTAGCAATATTTGCTGACTTTACATGATCCCTTTTATAACTCCAAAGAAAAATACATCTATAAGTGGTGCTGCAGAAAAGAGATCCCGATATTCATTTCAGCATGTGTTTTTTAAATCCTCTGACTGAAATTCGCAATCCTTTTACCAGCTTAGAACACTGATAGTAATTCTATTACCACTGCAATAGCCATCCCTCTCTAATTCTCTAGACACAATTACTGTGCACCATGCAAGATGAATACAAATTAACAGAAGAAAAAACACCATAGAAAAGAGAAAATTGGTGTGGGCTGAAATGTTCCTGCAGGGGATGCTCTTGCACTCTCAAGTTTAGCTGAATGAGCTTCCAGAAACAGTTAAAGCAGAACTGAAGGGGGGGAAGGGGGCATAAAAAAGAAAGAATTAAAAAAAATAAGCCCAAAATATCAAGGAATGTTCTGTATATGATTTTTCTTCTGCCCTTGGTAATTCATACAGATACAATTAAAATTTTAATTAACACTGTTATCTAGGGTAGGGGTTTTTTCATTGTATGTAGCTATTCACAACTTTAAAGAAAGAATTCACTGCTTATATTTAGAGGGAAAAAAATCCGTTCTGGTTCACTTTTTGGTCAGTAAATGTTTCTATTTAAATTTATGCTGAATTATAAAGGAATAGGTTTAAAGTGCTTTTTTTTCTTTAATAAAATTCCTGATTTCTGCTGCCTTTGCAAAAAGTACATACATCATAGACAACCTTTAGCAGTGGGCATAGGAGAAAATAAGGTGAAAGCAAAAATAACAGCCTGGTTTAGCTTCGATATTTTTAACATAAAACTAGAAAAGCTGAAGACTACAGCTGCAGTTTACCACCACCTCTGCTGGAAGCATATGGCATGATGACAGCATATTTTAGTTTCCACAGAAGACAATTTGAACTATGCTATTTAATATTTCTAATATTTGCAGAAACACGCTGCTATGAAGGAGTTGTGTAAAATAACTGTTGATTTTCGATTCTTCTTATTTTGCCTTACTCCTTGTATAGCCTTCTTAATGGAAGGCTACCTTCCAATTTTCTTAGCTTTTGTAATGTATATGAATCCTTATATCCCATAATGTTTTATAACTCTAATAACATCTGCCTGGCTCAGTGCAATGCAGATCTGTATTTTCATAGAGAAGAATTTCCTCTTCTGCTATGGAGAATTAATTGACTTATGGTTCTTAGTAATAGCTATATCATTAAAAGTCTTCCTTTATTAAAAATGACAGACTCAGGATAGGAATTGGACTGCTTAACCTAGGCGCTAAATTGGACTTTTATTTTCATCTCTTCTGAGGCAAGTGCTCAGGCTAGGAGAGAAAAATATTGTTAGAGGTTCTGAAAGACAGTTACCCTTTTCCATCTCAATCATTTACGCATTTTATTCACATGGATTGTTTTTCTAAGTGTTTTATTTTACATCTAGGTTTTTTTCTAATATTAAATAGACTCTATTCTCCCCTAACTACTCTAACTAAAAAGGAGGCAATACATTTTCTCTCACTGTAAGAGCACAAGATCTATCTAGAGGTCTGACACAGTTATGCTACAAACCTACATCCCTTCACCACCCTCTCAGCTTGCACTCAGTTTGATTTTTTATTTATTATTTTTCTTACATTTGCAAAATAAAGCAGTAGTGATCCTCTCACAGGACATATGAAAGGTGTCTGCCTCTCAAAGCCTTTTGGACAGCTGGTAGATAACAGATTTGTGACTTCTCTTCATGGAAAGGAAGGGAGGAAGGAAGGAAGGAAGGAGGGAAGGAAGGAAGGAAGG
>VYXC01003452.1:23176-58417 GCA_013397175.1 Platysteira castanea
GAAGGAAGGAAGGAGCATCTGCTCTGTTGTTGAATACAAAAGCTTCCCACATGCCATAGGGTCCGGTCTTATTTTAGCTCAACAGTCTTAAGCTATGTTGAGTTAACAAAGACTATATTAACAATGCCTGGGAAAGTTAAGACTGCTTGCTTTAAATTTCTCTCAAGAGCTTTTCATTGATCTAATTCTTGTCCAAACTAAACAAGATCTAAAGTCCTATTTTGTGAATCTGAACTACTCCTTAAAAGAGTGAAATTTGTCTGTCCTCAGAATGAGCTGAAATACTGTCTTCATAATCAATAATGTCTCAAGGATATATTGGATACTGGAAATTATCAGTGTATTTTCCATTATATGTTTTAGAGGCAACTCATACTAAAACTGGTAGGAAAAAATGTGCCAAGGTTCACATTTTTCTGAATCTGACTTGGTGATATTTTGTATCAAATCACTCTTTTGCTGTACTCTGTCCTTTCTATTTCAAATAAGTTACCTAAGACTCCTGTTAATTCTATTGTTTAATGCAATAGTTTAAAAAATATATGTTTTAAATTGTTACCATAAGTTGAATCATTCCAAGGAAAACAAACTCTGTCCATTTTGCGCTACTGTCTCTTTCTGTCAGAAATGTAGCAAAAAATTCTGAATGAAACACTAAAGAGAAGCTAAAAGGAAAAGTAAGATAGACCAAGGAGGCAGAATTAAAAGAGACTATTGTGTATAGTAGGAGTGAAATTTTTAAAAACGGTTAGAAGAATTTCGTTTTTTGAAGGTGGTCAGACAAATTTCTACTTTCTCCTAATTTAACCTTACCACTGATTTAAAAAAATAAGTTATTCACAGCGGTCTTTAGTTTTCTTTATTTTGTACTTCAGACTGTCCCAGTAGATACGACCTTTTTTTGTGATGGGAAAATTATTTTCTTGATTCTCCAATAAAATTAAATAGTAAATATGTCACCTAATATACCACCACAGTAAACTTTAATGAAGTATTTCTATCTGGCAATGGAGCAGAAATCTGTTTTATGAAATCTGAAAACAGTCTTTGGGCAAAATTTTACATGCCTTTTTTAAAGGGCAAAACTGAGATTCAAAATATTGACTCAAAATTGATTCAAAATAAAAACTGTACTCAAATTCACCTCTATAAAGTTAAAACTATCATCTCTGATTTTAGTTTTATTTCTTTGCTAAGTAGTTCTTGTTTTATCTGTACAATGAAAAAAAAATTTGAAATACACAATGCAATATTACAAAAGAGTTGGAGTTTATCATTTTACATTTTGGAAGCAAAATGAACCAACTTCCTCCTATCAAACACTGAGATCCGGTTCTTCTTTCTGTTCTTTCCTATTATTTTGAAATACCCTTTAGCATCATCAAAAGTAACCCAGGGAATTACACATTTCTGGATCTATAGTTAAAATTTGGTTTTTCCAAAATAAATACTTTCTAGAAATACTGAACAAACCATTTTCCAAATGGTCATAATCTGTGGTCATATTAATGTTAGCTGGATTCTACTACTACACCTGACAGAGAGGCCAAAATTATGTATAATATCTTGATTTGGGGTTTTTTTGCCATTACATGATTTTATTGGAATTGTGATAAGGAGAGAAAAATGTTAAACTTTATTATTACTATTATAACTGTACATATTGTGTAGTAGACATAAATAACTGTTAAAGAATTGTCTTTAAAGTAGGAATGAAGACATCTTTTCAACAGCACAATAAATCAATGAGTGCTGACACTTCAGTTCATAAAGATTTCAGTGCATTAGGGAATTATTTTCTTGCAGGTTACCACAAAGTAAATACTCACAATTAAAACAAAAGTAAAAGAGAATTTCTTCCCATTTATTTCATATATTTTAAAGCCACTGTTCTTTCTTTTTTCTTTCTCTTTTTTGTTTGCTTTTGCCAGGTGGCAAGCCTTATATGCTTCTATTCTTTCTACCACGTTCTCATTAAAAAAAAAGAAAATGGAACAGAAAGAGCAAAAGAAAACAGTACAGCAAAGTTTGCTGCCTTTGGGCCCGATCCAGTAAAGAATGGTGGTTCCTAAATGTTTTCTGAAATGGAATCAAGGCTCAAAACTTGGAGTTGTAAGAGAGAGGGTGATTTAGAACCTTGGGAGTAATAAATCAAAACCACTCAAATGGTGCAACAGCAGTACTTCCAGTTATTTAACCACAAAATTTCAAACTCCACTTCCTTTTATAACTTAGTTGCTCTTACCAGGTCTGGATATTCTGTCCAGCAGAAAGCCAGAGAATAAAATATTTCCACTGCCTGAAATGATTATAGGGCTTTTTTGGGTGTTGTTCATTGTTTGAGGGTTGGTTTTTTGTTGCGTTTTTGGGGGGTTTTTTACTACATTTCTTCTTTATATAGTTGTTTGGTTTTTCTTTTTCTAAATGGTCCAGGGCTGAATCTTCTTTTTATAGTTTGAAATCTGGTCACTAGGGGACTCCTCCAGCAGGCAGCAGAAATATCTTAGTATTCCTCAATACAAGAAGAATGAACTTTGCTTTCCCCTTTCTCCAAAAGTTTTCTGCCTGCAAACCGCCATTCAAAAGGCAGTACCAGCATCTCCAGTTTGAGTTGGCTTAGATTTCAAGGAAAGAAAAACCAGATACAACAACAAAAAAGATCTGGATAAAGTCATTCCAGGTCCTGTTCTACTTTAACAAATAGGTACATTGTGATAGCTCTGAAGAGGTAAGTGCGGAGAGTGAATAGAATAGACAGATTCCCAGGCACAATCCTCTTTGGAGTTTTCTCTTGGCTGTTTTTCTGACCTAGTGCTCAACATCTGACTGTTGTGAGTCTCTGTGTTCATGACTAAATATTTCCAAGAAGGAGACTGAAGCATCCAAGACCCCAAATGTACACTGAAGAATAGCAAAGTCACCCACATGCCTACACCTTTCTTACCACGTCACTCCCCAACTTTCTGGCTTCTTGCACTCAGCTCTGCTCTTCTGGCTTGTGTTATTCCTTTCAAGTTTTTATGCAGTCCTAACCTGGCTCATAGAAAATGGTCAGAGGAGAAAATGAAGAAATTACTGTTCTTATTACTGCATCAGTTTCCAGATAGTTTTCTCTGAAACTACACTTAAGCAGGCACAAGGATAAACAGAAAGTCTGTACAATTTGATTCTATTTAGGCTCACAACACTGGTAAAAAGCCTTTCAAGAACCTAAAAATCTGAACAATTTTTCAGTACTGTGCCTGAGGTGTCCACGAAACTTTTATGCACAACAGAAGTTTTTCCTCTTTCTTATGAATTAAATACCAAGCTTTATGATGAATTTGTCGTATTTCCCACCTTTCTAAATCTGCTCTTCCAAATTTTCACCTTGTAGGATAAAATTTTTCTAATATCTTCTTTTTTTTTTTTTTTTTTTTTTTTTTTTTTTTTTTTTTTGCAGAACAGTAGATGACAGATTTTTATATTAAGTTGATTTATTCAGTCGGGTGAGGGCAAATGAAATAATATTCTTTTAACACTATACAATTCTTTCCCTCCTTTTTCCTTCAAAAAACCCTCTGGGTAAAATGGTCCAGGGTTGCAAAATGAAATTTGGTCTAAGAATAATTCTCACTGATATGTAGCCTTTTATTTGTTGCCTACAAAATTAGTTTATCATACTTTGGAATTAGTATCCTCATTACTTAAAATGGAAGGATTCATATTCCTCACAATATCTGTTGGGTTTTGTGGTTTCCTTTTTATTATTATTTTTACTGTAAACATCACAGAATGAAATATCTTCTTCTTCATTATACCCATTTTACAGAGAATAATGTTTCTGTGAGCATATTATATCATAAAGTTAATAAAAGTAGGCCCTTTAGGTATGAAAATTCCTTCCAAAAGTAATTTAATTTTGAAAAATTAGTTTTTCTAGGGCTTGGGGTCTTTTTCTTCTAAATGCTGCTGAATAGCAAGTTTCTAGTGTTTGTGGCTTTTTAAACAAAAGTACGGGAATAACCACCTTATTCTGCATTAATTGGGCTCTGATGACAAACTGTTTTCATTCTAGGTATATTCTTGCCAGCAAAGGTAGGAGGGACATTTGAGTCACCTTTAGATATCTATATTGTATGTGTTTACCTCAGAGCTAATTTGTAACTTCGTTTCATAGCCAAGGAAGTAAAATCACACTTTAGAACAAGTTAATTTTATTTCATGGCAGATGTCTAAATCTGAGCCTCTGAATTCTGTGGGGTAACATTTCTCTCTAGTAAGTTAAAAGGGAGTGTAATTAAGATCAAAAGTAGATGTTCATGAGAAACATGATAACTTAAGTCAAATTATGTCAAAAAATATCTCTAAAATTTGTATTTAACAAGGACCTGTATTCTATTTCCCAAGATCAGGCTGTTTAAAGTCAGATAATTTGAAGTAAGATCCCTTGAAGCAATTTAAAAGCCAGGTTCAGAGATTTGAGTAAATTCAAGCTGTACCATTAAAGGTATTCCAGGGTAAACTACACACATGTGAAATGGGACCAAAATTTGGAGATTTTTCAAATAAGCTGTAGTGAGTCTATTGATTTAATTAATTAACATATAAATTTGGAGATTGTTCAAACTAAGCTGTAGTGAGTCTATTGATTTAATTAATTAACATAGAATTTGACAATAAGTTATCTTAAGGAAAATGATCATATTTTTAGACAAGTCTTGACTAGCTCTCCTATACGTTACAGAAAACGTATGAGTCTGCAATAATATACTGAAAAATCTTTGGTAGCCAGCTGTAGGAATGCTTACACAGCTAACAAAATAGATTTTATATTCTGCTGAATTTAAAAACAGTGCCTTAGGTACCAGTGCCAGCGTGGTCACAGTGGAGCAACACAAGATTATTCTTAGTCGTGTCCTCCTAGTCTTTTAGGTAATATTTCTTTGTGTGTAAATAACAAGAAGTTTTAGATGAGACAGGTATGTGAGCTCAGCTAGGTTAGAGCACTGGTCAGCTAAAGTGAGATAACATAGAGGACAGTGACTGGCTGGTGCAGTAGGAAGTAGTAGGTGGTAATGTGCAAGGGAAATATTGCATGGAGCAGGCTATGGGCAAAGGCAAGAGAGACTCCCCTGAAAGCCTGTTCTCTCATTTCTCATGCCCTTTTTAACAAAATCTCTACACATTTGATGTCATATTTCTAATACCAACACAGAATTCAAGTTTCCTACATGATTGTGATCACGGGGTAGCAAGGGATCAGGGGTGTCTTTGCATGCATACCTATCACATTTAGTCATCATTTCCTTAGGTGGTCTAAAATCTTCTTTGAGAAAATAAAGTGACTTGAGATATATGGTTTACTGAAGTACTAACTGTCTCCACAGAAAAGTGTTTGACTTAGTGGTATGAGTTCTCAAGGTGGGACTTTCAGTCAGCCCTGAAGATTCCCTCCAGGCAATCCCTGCTCTGAATAGAATCAATAATAGATGTTCTTTGAATGCTGGGGGAAGAATCTGGCTGTGCCAGGGACTTCTGAATTGAGTAAACTGTGCACAGATTAAATGTATGTAAATAGTCAGGAGTGGATACATAGGACAGTCTGTGGCAGTATTTAAGATATATTAATAAGGGTAGAAGTATTTGGGATGTGGTTTGCAAGTAGTTTAAGATAGTCAACATAAACAGATCATGCATAAGTTGGAGTGGTCATGGTTGATATGGGCCAGCTGGTTAAAAGAACTCACCAGAGCAGCAGTTCAGCGAGTTTCGTCACTTAGTGATTTTTTTGTGTCAACACGTAATGGAGACTGCTGCCATTACCAACCAGACATGGTTGGTGAATGACAGCCCTGTTTCAGAGATTTGAATCACCCCAAATGCTACCCTTTGTAAAAGATGCGATACATCGGTGTTATAACAAACACCCAATCCATGGGTTGCTGTGCAACACCACCTCATTCTTGTACAACTATACAGGTTCAAAAGCATTGGCCCCACCCTGCAGCAAGTGAGCAGCAGGCATAGCTTCACAGATGGTAAATGATTCTAGGATGTCCATGGCAGAACTTGCCTCACAAAACTGTTCTTTTCCTGGCATGTAACCCCTGCCCCCAACTTTTCTTACAGCATTGTATCCCTTACTGATGTCAACAACTTCCTCCAAGCCTTTTCCCCATTACACTATCATGCCTTTGCCACAAACTCAGCATGTACTATATACTTTGATTGTAATGATGCCAAATTAATGTATCAAAGCTTCTCATAAAAGATTTTACATCCTTCAGTCATCTCCCCTGAATTCACTTTTAAATTAATACTGCACCCTGATTACATTGCACAGTTTCACCCCAGATTATGAAGACAAAGCCAAAATGTACTTTAGCCCATATAATACACATTGGACGCTTTCCTAAAATTCCCATTAAGAAATATAAATAGAGACATGCTGTTTAGTCAGCTTTTACTGTTTGAGAGCCACAGAACCTGAATGAAAATTCACTGGCAGGAACTACATTTGGTCTTGTTTGTCTGTGGCAGCCCTTCACGTTGTTATTATGGAGCAGGCACCTAATCTGCTTAGCCTGATCCAGACTGTAAATTTGCTGCTTGATTGAATTCTGTGTTTAGTGTTGATGATACTCTGGGATCACCAACATCATAAAGTAGCTGCCAAGAACTGATGGGCTACACGGAGGTATGAGAACAGTGAATGTCAGGACAAGCAAAGGTATGTAAATTAGTGACATGATACCCTAAGAAACAGAGAGGGGAAATAAGCTTTCATGAAAGAATGATTCAAATCAAGAGCATTTAAGGTTTGGAAGTGGCTACTGTGATGACCCATGCTTCTAATGTTTCATTTAAATTCAGGCAGTTCATGGTGTGTGTCTGGTTACAGGAAAGGAATTTTGAGTTGAGAGAGACAAATAACTGTTTCACATAATCAAATTTTCAATTGCATCTGGTCTCTGAGGTGAATCAAAGATAAATTAGAAAAGCTGATACTTCCCTTCTTCCCACTCCAATATGTGTGAAGATCCTGTTTAAAAAAAATATTAACATACAAAATACTTCAATCCTGCTGACAAAAAAATTAAATCAAAAATGGTGATTACTTCCAGTGGGTTTTTTTATTTTCTATTTTTCTCATTTTTCTTTCGAACTTCTCCTAACTTTAGTTTTATTAAATTAACTTACACTTTTAGATAAATTATTAAATTATTTAAATTTCGGCTGGTCCTAGCCATGTAAGAAACACTTTTCCAAACTTTATGTCATTAATCTAACTAGTCAATAGGTTATGTTTTAATCACCAGCTTTCTAACAGACATACTTTACTACTGAATGTATGTATTCCACTGTAGGGAAGACAATGAAACAAAAGAAATTATGAATTTGAGTTCCTGAAAGCAGCAGATTATTTTTTTTTAATCTCAAGCTGTAAGTGATCCTTGTGATTTCTAAACATGAAGCTGAAAAGCAATGCTAAGTTTTGCAGCACTGCAGTCATTTCAGAGAACAAATCAGGCAATCTTCCAATTCCTGGAGAGACCAAATGTTAGAGAATGGAGAGGAGAGGAGAGGAGAGGAGAGGAGAGGAGAGGNAGAGAAGAGAAGAGAAGAGAAGAGAAGAGAAGAGAAGAGAAGAGAAGAGAAGAGAAGAGAAGAGAAGACATAGGTGCTCTCCTGAAATTCAGTCTTCTAAATTGCTTTGTTCATTGTTTCCAGAATTCCTGACTGGAAGGCTAGAGTCGCTGCTTTACCAGAAAAAAAGAACTTAAATCTTGGTCCAAGAACATGAAACTCTTGAAGGCAATAACCTCTAGGAAATAATTATTCTCTTGGTAATATAAAGGAAATGGTCAAGAAAGGTCCTAAATGTGTATATTCACAGAGCCGTAGAAACTTAGAATCATAGAATGGTTTGATTTGGAAGGGACCATCAAATAACAGCTAGTCCAAGCCCCTGCCATGGGCAGGGATACCTTTCAGTAGATCAGGTTGCTCAAAGACCCATCCAAACTGACACTGAACACCTCCAGTGATGTGTCATCCACAGCTTCTCTGGGAAACTTGTTCCAGTGGTTTGTCATCCTCACAGTAAAATGTTCCTCCCTAATATCCACATCTACTCTCATTTTAAAGCTATTACCCCTTGACCATAACTACATGCCCTTGTAAAAAGTCCCTCTCCGGCTTTCTTGTTGGTCCCTTTATGTACTGGAAGGTGCTGTAAGTTCTTCCTAGAGACTTCTTTTCTCCTGTCTGAACAATCCTGACTCTCTCAGCCTGACTTCATAGAAGAGATGCTCGAGCCCTCTGATCATCTTTCTGGCCCTCCTCTGGACTCACTCCAGCAGCTCCCCATCCTTTTACTTTGGGGATGGCAAACACCGTAGTCCAGCTGGAATCTCACGGGAGTGGAGTAGAGTGAGACAATCACCTCCTTGGATTGCTGCCCACCCTTCTTTTAATGCAGGATAAAAACAGCTTTCTGGGCTCCAACCCCATAGTAAAAGGAAGGACCAAACATTTGGTCTTTCTCTTCTAGAAAGTCAAATAAATAAATAAATAAAATACAAAACCTCAGAATTTGCAATACTCACAATTATATCTCCTTACATTATATCTCGCATAAAGCTTTAGTAGACTAAAGAGGGAAATGTTTCTTCAGCAGACTGTAAACAAGTCAGAAAACCACTATTTAACCAGTTTTAGTTTATTTCAATAACCCTATTTCACCTGGTCATTTTGTCTTCTTTGATTAAATCTTTTCTGTGACAGCAAGTATCTATACCAAGTTGACTATGTTAAATCACAGGGTCTGGACTTTTAACTAGAGGATTGATACTTTGTGCTCATGTCCATGAGTGCATTGACAATCTATTTTAAAGACCGTATTATTTTTGGAATAGTTATCTTGAAGTGTTTTGATAAATTAATCTCATTTCTACACCTTTTGAGTAATGTCAAGGGTTTAAGTTTTTGAGCTTATGACTCAGTTATTTTGCATACCATTGAAGAAATACTATCTTGGGTGAGGTCTCTAGAAAACATATAAAACACAATATGTTAGAAAAATGCACAAGTACATAACTGATAATGGTATTTTTCATTTTACTTTACCAGGAACTAGAATATTTATGTCTCAGATCTACTGTTTGCAGATTTAGCAAGGCTGACACTGGATGTTTTCAATGAAAAGCACGTTAAGCTTTTAATTTCCTACTGTTTTATTTTTGTCTTCCTTCTTCTTAGAATTATGGGGGGTTTTTTTAAGATGAGGAAAGCATAACAGCATCCTTTTTTCTATTCATGAATCAATTTAATTGATGCTCCAGAACTGGTCTGCTATTATGCATGCAGAGGGAGTCAATTACTTAAATTATATTAGCTATCAGAGAAAGAAGCTATTTTTGTTTTGAATTTTTCATAGATGAAATAATTATTCTTGTACATACACATAAATCAAGTTTTTAAGCTAGGTCTGTAGTTGTTCTTTTCAGGACTTTTCTCTTCTTTCATATTGTTTAATTTAACTAACTTTAAACAGTGATGCCTAAAGAGCTTGTAATATAACAATACAGTCCTTTTCCCAGAATCTATTTTCATAGGCAGATTAAAAACAGAAGACAACTTCCTTTTCCCTGCATGAACTTTCCCTTTTTCTTAGTCCTTTTATTGAATTTCCTTTCCTCTAGCCTGTACACGGAAAACATACAACCTGGGGAATGAATGCTGCACAGAACTTTATCCATATTTGTCTGCAATCAAATTTGTTTTATCATATTTTTTTAATAGAACTGCACTTTGTGGTCATATGTGTCCTTCCAAAGGCCTTTGAAGCCCTTTTTTAAGCAGCTTGAATCTATTTTTTATGAGTAGGGGCTAAGGCCATTTTCTTTTCACAAGGTCAGGTGTCAGAGACGGTTTGTATCCATTTTATATAGCAATTGATGTTCTTTCATACCTATGCTCCTTGTGATACCCTGTGGTTGTATCTCATCATAGTGGTTGCAGGTATTGCATATGCAGAGGCAGAACGTGAACAGCCTGTGGGAACAGGAGAACACAGCACTGTCCAGAAAATGGTACTGGAGAGGACATAGGGTAAGGAGCACCTTCACTTTGAAGGCTTATCCATCATTACTTATGATAGCCTGAAAAAAAAGAATTACAAAAGATCAGTAACCATGATTACCTTAAAACCATAGAGATGGTGATTGGTCTATGTACCCAGCTTGCTTATTGGACCTGTTTTTGCCTCAGTGTACAGATTTACATTGAAGCCTGTTGAATGAAGTATAACTAACACAATTTATTTCTATTTTTTTAAGTCAAAATCTTTTAAAAATAGATGTTAGATAATTTCAAAATAGATAGATGAAGGGTTTCTCTATTATTTTATAGTAATATATAACCCTAACACTTATTTATTGCCCTATCAATATTACATCGTACAGCATGTGGAGGTGCATGAACATAATGTTAGTGTAATTTTTAATGGGCTTTCAGGTTACCCATATGGAATCTAGTTCACCTGCCTAATGAGGCTGATCACTTTACTCAGCAGAAATGGATAGGATAGGTAGGCTATTTATCTTTCTCTTTTCTTCCGTTTTTTTTCCCCAATAAAAAAAATGGCTGATACTTTGCATATATTCATCAGATTTTGATTTGCAGGTCTGTTACGCACTTATATTACTCACTTAACATATATTTTTTTTTTAAATGGAGATGCAATTCTTTCCTACATTTACTCTTTGGCATATCTTATAAATTGTATCCTGTTTTTCCAAGATTTTTTCTTCATTAGGAGTTCTCTAAATTCTTATTCCTCCAACATCCTGGCAGTCTTTTCCAGTTTTGTCCACGTGAATATTTAATAAATAAGCTATTACCTGCATTATCGGGTGAACCTTAATAGTCTCGGGCTGCAGATACAGGTTCTCAGTTTAGACATCCTCTCTTTGTGCCAGTGAAACAGTGGTGCTATTATCTTTTTGGAAACATTTTTAAATGTTACAACGACTTTCCACCAGACGATGCTTTCTGAACTTCATTAAGAGAATGTCATATGAGACAGCATCAAAAAATGCACCAGAGTCAAGACATGACATCTTTTTTGTCTTTTGCCACAAGGCTGTTCCTGTGTCATGGGAGGATATTAGACTGGTTTGACACAGTTTGTTGTTGACAAATTTATGATGGCTGGAGGTGTTATATACCCTTGTGTAGGGCATTACCATAAAAAAGAAGAAATGGTAAGTACAAAGGGAAAAAAATGTATCTGAGTTATGTATGGGATACTTATTTTCTTCTTCCAAGTTTAGAAGGGATATTGATTTTCAATCTTTTCAGTCTCTCTGAACCCTGTTATTTTCTTTGTCCATTTGGCATACATATTTCCAGTTTAAAAATAGTTACTTGGAATAGCATCTTGATTGCTGGATAAGTGGAAATATACAGCCTTAAAATGAACACCAACTATTTCTCATTGGTCAGTTACATCTGATGCTACAGGGAGACCAGTGCTCAAATAACTGGAAAATTGACACTATAGGGAAGATATTCCACTACCATTGGAAATGAAACTTCAAATTTTAGTAGGTTTGCTGAATGCTGTGCAGAATGCTGTGCAGAGATGTGATTCAAAGTATTCTTTACAAGAACATTTTCACCTGGAAAGCTTGGATATCCATGAATATCTCAGATATTTCCAACAGAAAAATCACATTTAACTTAAGCTGCTTAAGTTGATATAGGGCTTACTCCTTCACTTAACACAGTGAAAATCCTTTTCAGGAGCATGATATACAATGCAAACAAAAAGTATAAGAAAACAGGAAGGGCGAAATTAGTCTTAGACATATTTAAAATGCTTCAAACTATAAAATTGTAAGGATATAAATACATATGGAAATTAATATTAAGAATAAATAATACATACATACATAAGAATGTATGATGAAGATAAACTACATGTATTGGAACACAAAACATTATTTTTAAGTGCTTTAACGTGTCCATTGAGTATGAAATTGTTATTAAAAGTATGCATTTTATAACTCCTTAAAATAAAAGATGTCATTAGGACATATATCTATTCTATAGGAATTATAATTTTTATATCATATTGAAATCTGGGGAACCATGACTGGAATATGAAAAAAAAAAAACAAAAAACAGTAGAGTGTACTTTCAAGGTTTTGAGCTTAGGCTACTCTTCAGATAGTAATGCTACATTTATCACACACAATTCAGATTAAAGCTGTCATTTTATGACCTTTAAAATTTATAGAAGACTACGATACAGAAAATAAATTAACCTGCTTTTCATGCAGAGGAGGTATTATGACTAAGAATAAGACACAACTCTTTCCTGAAAAATGCTTGGTTTGCAGTATTACATGAATTGTGTCAGTGTACTTTCCCTGTAAGCAGCATTACCTGCTTACTTAGGCAATTGTTTTGTTTGTCCTCAGACCTGCTCTACTTAAACATAATTGAGAACCATTCTGGCTGTTAGCAAGATTTTCTAGGGCATGTTTGCTTGGCTGCACAACAAAATTTTACTGCATGTGAGCAAATTTTATTAATCAACATGGTATGTCAATGGTTCACATATTTTCACAACTCAAAAGAAGAAAATATCAATAGGTAATGTATTGTGAGCCAGATCATATAAGATTGTATTTTCTTATCCTTACTGAAAAGATTTTTTTTTCTTTTGGTTGTTGTTATTGTTTCTGTGGCTGTTAGTAAAGTTTGCATATTTTGTGGGTCACAATATGGGACTGCTATCTTAAGCTCACTCAGTAACAGACTACAGTGCTCACTGGCCTTGTCTCTGACTTTTATCACAGTTAATTTGTTAATTACATGTTGTATGTGAACCACTATGCATTAAAGACAACTTTTCCTACTTATTCCCTAATTTCAGGTGTGGGGTTTTTTTTAAGCAATTACCTCAGCTTTTATTGTGGTTGGGTTTTCTCATACATTAACATCATCAGTCATTACAAATCTTAAAAGGTGATTTTCTTCTCCTGTCGGTGTATAAACCAAATGGGATGAGGTGCCCAGGCAGATGGTCCAGGAACCTTTTTATTATTTTATTCAGGCATCAGTCTCATATCCAGAGATGAGGCACAAGAGATGGCACACGGCTCACACCTGCTCAGGCAACCAAGGATCTCTTTGATACAGAACATTCTTAAAAGCTTTTTGGCCAATAGCATGCTTCTAAAGTTTATAGACAACTGTTCTAACCAATCATTAAAAGTACACATACATCTGCTACAGACAATGCTCACTTGTTATGCCTTGTATAATAATGCACAATATTCCGTTATTAAGCTTAAAACTTAACTATCTTGCTAAGCGTATTTTCTGCAGCCTCACGACCTATCTGAGCCAAGCCTAGAAACTCCAACCATTGTTTTAATGTCCTTGCTTACTCCATAATTGTATCTCCTTCTGTCTTCAGGTTTTTGCAGTTGTGGCCAAACCTAAATTCTTTGCTTTATTTCTGAAACCTGTTTTTCTCACTCCACCTGAGAGCCTTCTCACTTTTTGTATTTCCCACATTCTCCTTAATAAATGCTAAATTATAAACGTGGACAAAGATGAACCTAAGAAATTTCAAAAAGGTAGTAACATCATAACTTTTCTGGAGAACTTTAGAAAGTCAAATAAGTCTTTGAAATGTGAATATTTCTGCGAATCTGGGAAAAGATTTCTAAAAGAGAAGACTGGTATAGTTACATAGAAATGTAATCTAATTACTCAGCATGATATTAGCCTGGGTGAGAAAGATTTTTGATACTTTTCTTTGCAAGAAAATTTTCTAAAGACATTTATTTTAGAGATTAAATCAAAGTTGATGACAACATAGAAGCCGCATCAAGGTGATTTTAAACTGAAATTGGTCTCTTCTCCTCATAGTACAAGAACTTTGTTTCATAATGTAGTTTCAGATTGAAAGGCAAAGAGACAACAACTCTGGGAGAGGAGCAGAAATGCTGCACAATGACCCATCAAATTAGGGCCACGGACATACTGCATCAGAAATTTCATTTGTTGTTTGAAGTGACAAAATTCTAGATAACATTAATCACTTACAAATGGCTACTAAAACTTCATGTCAGGAAGAAAATGCTTTTAGCAATTATACTATGCAAGAAATAACTGTGTTGACAGATCTCTAGGTGGATTTAAGGATTCAGTCATTACTAAGATTAGCAGTTACCTTATTACCTATTACTCTGTGTGGCAACTAACAACTATTTAGCCTTGCAGATTTATGCACAAACATGAGAAAGCACATTATCTCTACTTCTTTGCCACTTGGTGTCATGTCATTTCAGACTTCCTAGAGATCTTGGCTGAGGGTAGTGGTTGGGCCTGCACAGTCATTTGAAAAGTTTGAGAAATAGGTATTGTTCCCAGATAAATGGAAGCTGGAAGAGCAGGAATCATTGTTCGTGGATGAGACGTATTTTCACTGAATTAAGACAACAATAACCCTTGAAGGAAGGTTCTCGAAAGGGTAGAATCAAAAGGTTTAAGAGAAAAAACCACAGATTTTGTCTTTCTGTCTTTGTTTGAAAACCACAAGATAAAATTTCATATGGAAAAATAATTTTATTTTAGTAACAGTAGATATATGGGGAAGTATCCTAGACACAGACAAGGGAAGATGCCTACTCCATATTAGCAAAAAGATATTCTTCAAGATACATGTTGAAAGAAACTAGATAAGAGTACAGATTTTATACTCTGTAAAGGTATGAGGAGACTTAATGTTTTCTCTTTTTCAGAATCCTTATTGGTATTTTTCCAAAGAGGGAGCTATTATAATAGCTCGGCCTCTATTTCCCTATAATAAATACTTAAATTTCCTACAGTTTGAGACTATGAACTTAGCTGGCGCAGTCCTGAAGGGACATATTTCAAAATTAAGGTCAATTTATGTTCTTTAAGAAAATCTCCTCCATCTACTAAATTTTAACATAAGTACTTTAGCACTTAGAAAAAGTTTCCTTTTTTACAAATATTAGAATAAATTTTCCTCTGTGCTAATTTTAAAGTTGCTAGGCCCTTTATTGTCATCATATGTAATGTCAATAAACTTTTTATTACTAATTTATGTAAACAATCATTAAAATGTTAGAGGCTGGAAGGCGCATCTGGAGAATGTTTTGTCCAACCTCCTGCTCAGAGCAGAGGCAGCTAGGGAAGGTAGCTCTAGTCTACATGAAATTTTCTTCACTTTCCCCATCAAGGGTTTATGCACGTGAATAAGATCCCCCTGAGCTTTCACTTCTCAGAGTTGAAATCTCCCAGCTCTCTTAGCCTCTGCTCATATGTCAGATGGTCCAGTCCTTTATTCATCTTTGTGTCTCTTCATTGGATTCACTTCATTATGTCCATGTCTTTCTCATACTGAATGATGGGCCATTTTTCCCTTTTGCATCACGCAGATCGTTGAGGATGAGCAATATGACAGAAGAAAGAGTACAGCTGCCAGAAGTGACAGGTTTAACAGAGCAAAGACTGTTATTGGGTTGTAGCAGCAGGACTGCAGCTATACTAAGGTGTTGACAGTAGGTGACAGCGTCTAGAGAGGACTGGTAATATGCAGTAAAAGAGGACAAATCTTCCTTGTGTATTTAAAATGCCTGGGTGTTTCTGTATGAGTTTATTATTACAAAAAGAAGTCCATTTATTACTAAGCAAGTATCAAGACAAGAAAATGGACAAAATAGTAGTTCTTAGTGAGAAAATGACATTTGATGCATAATGTGAAAACCATTATGTGACCAGTTCTTGTTGCTTTTTCCTTCTTCATTTCTTAACTGAAATTTATCTTCTTTGCATCCATCACTGTATGTACCTTGCAAACATTTTGTCTTCAACAAATAAATATCTGAATGCAAATCTTTCAAAGTTATTCAACTTGCACTAACTTTTGTCTCTTACGGCCTTATCTGTAGATGAGAGAACCATAACTATGGCACAAAATATTCAACTACTAAACAGAGCCATTCTGCACGAATCTCTGACCTTAATTTTCTCTCCACCAGCACAACAGATTTCAGGGAGAAACAAAAATAATGGCTAGACCTGCAGCTTCTGGCCTCTGCAATTCAGCATCTTGTAGAGATTAACGGTAATAAACAGTAGACCAAATAACGAAGGCAAGTGAAACTTTAGATACAATCCACTTTGGTCTTCCCCAAAATGATATATCTGTATCTACACATACATGAGGACTGTAACATATTTCAAATAGCTTTTTCCCTTTCCTTTCTTTTCTATAAATCATTATCATTTTACAGTAGATCCAGTAAGCACACAACAAGACTATGACCTTGCCATTCATTCTGTAGGAGAACAGCTGAAAAGACACACAGGATTCCCTTAAGCGTACTAGTATGAATTTGCTAGGGAAGGATGAGAGACTGCCCCATGCTAGAAAAAAAACCCCAAACAACTCCTCCTGTCTTAGACTACCTTTTTGTTTTATTATAACATGTTCCATAACATTTTCTGAGACCCTGTCTAGAACCCTTCTGTGTTGGTAGAAACATGAAACCTAACAGTATGAATTCTTAATGACATGAACATGTCAGGTTAGCGTGGAAAACCTGGAAAATTAATGAAATATTGACAGCCTGCACAGAAATGTTATTTCAATGATCGGAGAGACCTCGGCCATATGTAGTTATGAGTTAGAGAAGTTCACTGTTTCAAATTGCACCAGTATTTTAAGCATTATTTTAAATTCAGAGAAGTAGAACTAAATGAAAACTTAAATCTCGTCATCTAGGACCGTTTCTCAGTGCATTGCATGAGGGCAGCTGTGTTTACAGTCAGTTTACAGTATGAGGACACAGATGAAAGAAGAAAGAACTGAGTAAGATTGAATATAAACTTTAAAAAATTACTATCTTTTTCCATTTGTGCCAGAGGTTTTTCCAGAGCCCTCTCCCTATGCATGATTCTGATCAATATCACTTTGTAACAGAGATAAGAGAAATCACACCAAACTTCCAATAAAATATGTCAGATCAGAGTTGGGGAAAATCTTTTTTCTATATTATTTGTTTTAGTGTCAGAAGCTATCATAACATTAGGCAGTTCAGATTTTAGGTCTTTACACTTGAGTCTCAGAATCATGCAAAGGTTTTTGTTCAATCTTCCTTTGAAACTCTTCCCAGAATAATAGCTCTAGTGTGATCTTTGCCTCTCTTGCAAACCTTATTTTTGTCTAGAAATACAGCAAAATTCTTTAATAAAAAGTTTCAGTTAAGAGGCTCTTGAAGACAACTTTATGTTTAATTTTCATGAAATGTGAACTTTTTTTTGATACATTTGTTTAAACCTAAATAGCACTTTTAAACTTAATACATATATAAATTAATTAGGGGTTAAATTTTATTGAGAGCAAGTTGCAGCTTATCAGAATTTACTAAGAATTTATTTGATTTTTTTATTGAATGCTAACATCTATGATCTCTTCCCTGTTCAGATAATTGAAAGACATGGCATCAGTTTCCAAAGAAAAGGAAAAAAGTTCTGAAGCCTTTCCTGACTTGCCAGAGCTCTCTACTTGGCAGGAGAGATGAAAAGAACATTTTTGCTATCTCAACAAATAATGTTGGTACCAGGAGCTATTTATGTTCAATTATAGTGTCTGATTTATTTAGTGAGTAGGCAGATTTTGGTAATTTGTTTAATAACATAGTAGAATGATATTTATTTCACGACATAATTAAAAAGGTTGAATTGTAATATAATGAACTACTCAGTGCATGCCAGTAATAACATTACACAATTACAGATTCCTGCATATTTATGTGTGTTCAGCTGCATCAGTGTGGAAAAAAAGTCTAGATTAAAAATATGGACACTTGAAGAAAACTACAGTATGAACTTGTAGTATGTCAGATAATCCCATCTATGAGTGGTGCTTTGTGTAAAGATAAATTCTGAGTAGTTCAAGATCACACCTCAAGAGAATTTTCATAAAGAAAGATAAACTCCCAGGTATTTACATAGAGAAATTCACTGGGTTTAAAAATCAATTCTGCAAGTTTTAAAAATTATTTTAAATTAATTTCTCATATATTTTATATTTAAAAGGAAGCTTTTGCAACTGTACTTATTCACCTATTCTATGGAGCATAGAATTCCCACATAAAGCATGTGCTCTTTAATAGTCTCCAGTCTGTTTTCTATGTTTTCATTACAGGTAACATGACCTGCTTCAAGTTCTGATCAGTGCCAGTCTTTACCAGAGATTTTTGCTATCAGATCTAGTATTGTCCATTATCTACATAAGAACTATATCCTGTGATGCTGTGAGTTCTCATTCAGAGAACTGTATCCTAAGAATGACTAGGCTGTATGTAAATATGTCCATACACATATATAATAAAATAATTTATCAATAAGCCTCTGTTCCTTTTTTTTTTTTTTTTCTGCAAACACTCAAGTTTCTTTTCAATTGAAGCTGTTCCTGAAGGTTGGAACAGACAACTTAGGAAACTGACAGGCTAACTCTTTTCTCTGTGCTCTAACTTTTTAGAAGTGCTTCACTTTAGTAATACCTTTAGCTACTTTCAGCAAAGTTACAGTTCCTGTTTCTGTTTAATTCAGTTCCATATATCATCTCAGATCAGTGTGGAGATACCAATTATCAAGCCCAGTGATAGAATCCATAGCAGTCTATAAGTTATATCTTTCTGGAAAATTCTCAAGGACACACACTACTTATATTTTAGCATTTTGATCAAATATATGTTTATCTTACCTTTGTTTGCTAAAGGACAATATGACATTTTTATGATCTTAAAGCAGTATTTTTCATCTGGGAGTGTACTTAGTAACATATAATTAGAAAATCTTTCTTAATGCTTTTTTTTTTTTATTTTTTTTTAAAGCCAGATGTTAGAAGAAAGCCAGAAGTTACATCTCTGAGCAATTTCTATGTCTTTTTTACCACAAAGGTCGAAAGAAGTTGTTCTTAAAAAAAAAGTCTCTCTGCATCATTCCCTTGATTACTTTTGCACTATGTAGGAGAAAAAAGGGCTCAGGGGTCATGCAAAAGAAACAGAAAAAATGTGTTTATGGAAATCCATCAATGACATGTCCAGACAGAGTGGAAGAGACAACTTGCCTATCCCTTGTATATACACCCACAACACATGGACACTTTAGGCATAGTTTGTGAGAAACATTATTTAAAATGAGATTTTTCCAGCCATCTATTCAGGTACTAATACACCATGTTATTCTTCAATATAATCTCTTCATAATTAACTTAAAAAAAAATAGAAAAATCTATATTTTTCTTTGGCTTAAGAATGTCCAGCTCTGGTCTATGAGATCTGCTTCCTGCATCAAAAAGATACGAGTATGTATACTAGTATGAATAGTTTTATCCTGAATGATACTAAAAATAAACTATTGATGACTTGTGCACCAGGCATTTTTTAGATTGCTTTTGTGCAGACTTATCTTCCCCTCCTCTTTTCTCAAAGAAAATCCTCCAACACAAATTCCCAGCAGAGATTTCATCTTACCTTTTTGAATGGAAACTCTCCATTTCCTATTATGGGTGTAATCCATCTGTGAAAGACAGACTTTATACCTTCAGCAGTTATTGTGAGGTGGGTTTTTCAGTTGTTTTTTTTTTTTTTTTAATTTCCTGCAGTCTGAAATGGATTCATTCATTTGCACAGGTGAAAGATTCATCTGTTTCATTTTTGCAGCCTTGCTCTGAGAAATTTTTACAGATGACTGAGGCAGAAAAGTCTATATGCTCCAGTGGAGAAGCAGCTCTGAAACACTCAAAGTTTTGGTGGAATTTCATCTTTACTGAGTATATAAAAGCTTGTAATTCCCAGGTAAGGCAAATTTCTAGCCCATAAAAATTTAATGTCTAAAGCAGACATTAAATGTTCTGTCATGATTTTCTTCCTGAATAGAATCATAGAATCTTAGAATATTTTGGGTTGGAAGAGGCCTCCAAAGATAAGCTAATACAGATGCCAAATAGGTACAAACTGCATCCAAACTGAATGTTAGTCTTGAAAATTTTGTGTAAATTCCCCTAGGTCTGACTTCAAATAAATGTACTTGTTCAGTATTATAGTTCATATTTTAGGTATGTGCAGGTCACAGATGCTGTTTGGAGGTTGAGGGACTTAATGCCTTTGAGCTTTATTTATGATTGTCAGTTAAACGTCCTAATTCACTAAGGAGATGAGCAATTTCAAGTATGCAACACATTTAATAGAATTTAAAGTAATTGGGGAGATTTCCTAGTGATTGTAAGAGAAATTTTGAAGTAATATTGCACCCTCAGAACAAGTGAAAATGTAAACCTATCTATAGTACAGGTTCCTGACAAATATAATTTCATAATTCTACCACAGATTATACAAAGAAATGGAAAAAAAAAGTCTTTTCTGAAGGAGTTAAGGTTTGATATTTCAGCACCTAGACTAGCAAAACATTAATTATTAAGGTATTTTTTCATTCTTGAAATGAAAAAATTAATTTTTTGTTCATTAATAAATGAAAGAAGTGTTTTTTACAGAAAAAGTAGAAAGAAAAGTGAGCTGAAATGACTGACAAGATACAGAGTGGAGTCTCATAACAGGAATAACAACTGCAGAGAAAGAAACAAATCTTTGGTTTAATTTCAATCTTTCCTTGTCTAGTATTCAACCAGTTTCTGTGGAATAGCTAGTAGGATACAGAATCATAGAACTGAGTGGGAAGGGACCTTCAAATATCAGCTAGTCCAAGGCACCACCATGGGCCAGGATGTCTTTCACAAGATCAGGTTGCTCAAAGCCCCATCCATCCTGACCTTGAACCATTTCAAGGATGGCATCCACACCTTCCAACCTAACCAATTTCAGTTTAAAACCATTATTGCCCCTTACCCTGTTACTACAGGCCCTAGAAAACTGGTCCTCTCCTGTCTTACAAGCCCCTTTCAGTACTGAAAGGCTGAAAGAAGGTCTTCTCAGAACTTTCCCTTCTCCAGACTGGGCAACCCCAACTCTCTGCCTTTTTTCGTAGGACAAGTTTCAATCCTCTGACTATTTTCGTGGCCCTCCTCTAGACCTGTCTGAAAAGATCCATGTCTTTCATGCCCTAGGACCTGGATGCAATAGTCCAGGTGGGATGTCATGACAGCAAAGTAGAGGGGGGGAATGACCTCCTTGGACTTGCTGGCCATCCTTCCTTTGATGAAGCCTAGGATGCAATTTGCTTTCCGAGCTGCAAACACATACTGCCATCTCATGTCTAATTTTTCACTCATCAATATCCTCAAGTCTTTCTCTGTGGGTCCACTCTAAATTAATTCATTCCTCAGTCTGTCTCACTACTGGGAACTGAATCCAACTCAGGATCAAAACCTTGCACTTGGCCCCACCCCTTAAGCTTTTAAAGCTCCCTCTGAATGGTATCCCTTCCTTCCAGCAAATTTACTATGCCACTATTCATACACTAGCATGGTGTAATCTGCAACCTGCTGAGGGTGAACTCAGTTCTACTGCCAATGGCATCGATGAAGATATTCAATAGTCTTGGTCCCAGTACAGACCTTACCTTGAGTAAGCACTCATTACTGATTTTCACTTAAACACTGAACTGTTGACTATAATCCTTCAGATGTGGCCATCCAGCCATTTCCTTATCCATCTAACAGTACATTTGTCAAACCTCTACCTCTTAAATTTAGCAGCAAGAGAACTGTGGGGGACTATATGAAAACCTTTACAGGTATCCAAGTAGATCACATCTGTGGCTGTTCTCTGATGCAGTCCCTCCTTCATGGAAGACCACTAGATTAGACAGACATATCTACAATTTACATAATCTACATCTGAAGAAAAAAAGACAGAAGGAAGAATGGATTAGTATAGGCATCAAAACTCTGGACAATATTAATCAGAAACAAAGCCTAATTGAATTTTGTGAATTTTTCATGTAAAAAAGGCTAAGGCTTAGGTCTTCTGTTTAATCATGTCTCAAATTTCATTAATAAATTACACATTATTAAACATTAACAGTAAAGATTTGTACTTAAATAAATGAAACACATTAACAAAGTGTCTGCTGTGGTGTAAGAGAATAGTACAGTTACATATTATAATACTTTATTAAAAGACACACATGCTTGTAAAGTTTTGGAGCCAAAACTACGCATGATACAAAATAATTTTAATTCTCAATATTAGCTGGTGTATATAACTCCATATATAAAACCTGTGCATACACAAAAAATTCAACATGAATGAGGGTAAGTTAATGGAACCTGTAGAACAGACAAATTAGGAAAATGAATAGGATTTGAAAAGATTTAAAAGCAATTATATTTAAAAATACATATCCTCATGACAAAATATACTTATGGGTATTTCAAAGCATGTCATCATAAATCATAGTGTGCCATCCAGACATTGCACTGTGTAACAAAAAATAAGAAATCCATTAAATAAACCATATTCGTCAAAAATGGACATCATATTTTTATCTTTGCAACACAAATACATGAGAAGAGATTATTGCTTTATTTTTCAAATCAGACAACCGAAAGAAAAAAACTGAGTAATTTGCTTTTCAAACTCTCCCATGATCCCAAGTGAACTGATAAATATATTTCTTCTCAAACAACCATTATCCATTCCCCCTTCATTTTTCTTTCCTTATTTTTAATTATTTAATTTGGTAGATGAAATCAAGCTACTATACATACTGTTTTATTCTTTTCTACCTATTTTTCTAGGCTGCATTGCCTCTTTTATCAAACAGTTGGACATGACAACTGCCCCAGGCTTCAGCTATTATTTTGAAAGTTCCTGAAAGCTTTCTGTTACAGCAACCGTTGTATAATTTTCAGACTCAAAATATTTAGGAAAAAAAAAATTGAGAAAGCCACACATTTTGCTTCAGCTCAAATCCTCTTCAACATTTCTTTGGGTAAATTGGTATACTTAAGTTTCATTCCTAATCTGGTGAAAAAAATTGAGAGTCTTGAAGTCTCTTGTGAGACATATTCTATTTTTTACTTAATTCTAATCAGCGTTTTTGAAAGCAAAATCTAGCTGATTGTCTTCTGCAATTATCTGTATTAAAATGACTTACATTAAAGAGGAACCTTCTCTCAAATCTCAGAATAAATATGGGTAAAAAACAAATATTTACTCCTTTAAGCTATCCACTCCTTTTCTTCTGTCCATTTCTCCACATTGGCTTCCCACTTCACATCTTCCAATGATATGGTCCACATCTTCAGTAAGTGGAAGTTTCCTTTATCAGAAAAAAATAAATTAACTCATTTAATGCAGTTCATGCTATGCACTAGATGAGCTGGGGAGCATGTGAATAGACCAAATGATCATGCAGTTTTACCTGCCTAGTAGCACACATGGTCAGAGCACTAACAGTGTTCTGTTCCTCATGGCCTGATAAAAAATGCAGTAACTGTAGCCTTACATACTTATTTGGTTGAAAACTCTTCTGAGGCTTCATTAAAAGTATGTCATATAATTATTTTTTATGCTAAAAGCTTTACTTCACGAGCTCATTCCCTGAACTTGTGAGGCAGTTTTTATTGTTTGTCCCCAGTGGATCTGACCTTAGAAAAGCCTGGATTGCACACTAAAACAATTAATATTTTGAACCTGAGAAGCATCTTTGTGCAGCCAAACCTGGCAAAGGTGAAGGTACAGCATATCCTTCTGAGAAAGATCTTACACCAACTCCAACAGCAGCACTGACAGGGTTGATAGTCTTCTTCACTGAAATTCTTTTTTGATCCCTGATTTCTGCAGTTGGAATTTAAGTCTTTGAACTTCTTATCTGTGGAAGAAGTCAAAGTTGGCTGATTCCTCTTGTGGGCCACTTTCTTTCTATTTAAGTAGTAGTATTTACACAGAGCTTTCTATTAACTGGTGGAAAGATGAACACAAAATGCAGAACACGGCAATGATATCAGTTATGTCCCATTACAGCTGTAGATTCTGGGATTAGAAATTATTAATTTAAAGTGCATGCAGTGAGAAAGCCATGGCTGCCTGGAAACGTCCAGGGAACTTGGGCCAGAGCTCTATCCATAGGTCACAATTCTTCTGCTTTTTGATGAGGAGGTGAGTTTTTGACCAGGGTTTGACCCATCAAAAATATTGGTTTGAGATTCCATGGGCACAGCCTGAGAGCAGTGACTGGAGTTCTGTCTTACCACCAACCTTAAAATCCAACAAGTCATATTGCACGAACTTACAGGCACAGAATTAGTGTATCTGATATTTTGCAGTTCCACAGAACTTAAATGGAAACTTTTAATGAGATAGCGGTCATTTATTCCTTAAAAATTTCCAGTTTGAGATCTTGGTGCCATATTTGATGTCAATATTCTTTGAGAAGAAAAAGAACAATGAAGTTGTTTCATATTTCTCTATATTGGTAAGTATTAGATATCTTTAATATTGTGGCTGTCATACATACAAGACTATGACATTTCCTGTTACAAATGACAATGAAGGACTGAGGAGGCTAGAATAGTACGATAAAACTAGCCCAGTAAATTTTCAGATGAATGGCCATCCTTTTTCCAATTCAATTTGCAAATGTAATTTTTCTGTGATTCCTTCCCTGCGTGGTGGCAGAGGGCAGCAAAGAAAACAGCTGTGTGAGGAGCAATGAGGCTGATGATCTGCTCAGCCTAGTGGCAGAGCTGAGAGATGAAGTAGAAAGACAAAGAAGTATTAGAGACTCTGAAGAAGAAATTCTCTGGTGGAGCTGTACTCTACCATACCTTAGACAGATTCTCTTAACTCCTTTATCAACTGTAAATTGATCACTTTTCCAATCTCATGTTTCCTTTGCAGAATTGTTTACTGAATTTAGTAGAACTGAAAGGTATTAAAAGAAATAGGTATTTAGGCTTACATATAGACGTTAAGAAATTTGGGGGTTTTTATACTTTTAGAAGTGAAGGCATTACAAATACTGATGTACAGCAGACAATATTTTAATGTATTAAGAACAATCATGTCTTTGCATTATTTGTTAAAATAAACACAGACCCTCTAATTTTGTTTAAGATGAGCAAAAGATACTCCTTTCTGTATTTTAAGCCTTCTAAAGACCCACCTGATAAGACACAAATCCAGTTGCCCTTGGTTCTTCCGTGTCACCACCTCTCCCCACTCCGACTCTGCTACCCTCCTACCCTTCTATCTGTCTGCCCTGGTTGTTCAGGCAAGCAAATGAGGCTGGAGTAGGAACTGAAGTGTAAATTCACCTCTGAGCTTTCTCATGCCTGAATTGCTTCTTCCATCTGAACAGGTGGAACCTGCAACTTCATAAAAATATATTAAAATTGGAAGTCACTTCATACAGAAATTCCATCTGACACAGAGTTCATACACTACAATTTGACATAAAAGTTTTAAAAGGAAAATTGAGGCATAACACACAGATGGTTTTTTCATTCCTGTAGTATTTTGCTTGAACATTATAGGCTTACTAGGCACCCATAAAATATGCAATATACTCATAAAACCACTGTTTTATCAAATTTTGTAACTGAATATTGTCCCCTGCCTAGACTTGAAAGTTCTGGATAAAGCGATTTATTTGGTCAAAATTGATTCATGACCTACCACTGGAAAAGAGTTAACTAAACAAAAATCTGTAAAGCAGTAGTTTTCTTGAAACACAAAAAATGTGCCTGTTTGTTTTTACATTATCCAAACTGATTGTTTATTACCATTTTTCTGAGTGTTTTTAATTTATGAAAAGGTTTTGCTTTTCACTCTTTGTCTCTATTAGTTGAATCCTGTATGAAACATGTTCGAAATCAAAGCAAGATATGTCAATTGATTCTATTTTAGATACTCTTCATCGATACTTTTAAAATTTTCTGAAAAATAATTATCTTTTTGAGAAAACTAGTCTTTTCTCCTTCTGTTGAAAAGTTTCTCTTTACCTCATTCCAGCAATTTCAAAGTTCCCATATGTAGTGGTTTTGTTCACATTTTTTCTTTTGTGCGATTAGAATTAGGAATGCAAAGCAGGCTCCAAACTTTAAAGAATATAAAGAAGCTTATTAACAGAACTAAAAGGAAAAAAGGAGTAAAAAGGGTCAGAATAAATCTTCAGAACACTTCTCCTCCCCCCATCCTCCTCCCTCCTTCCATTTACAACATAAAGACACAAACTTGGGATTATTTCAGTCAGTTTACCACCTCTACAAGAGTCTTTCGTCAGTTCACTCAGGGAGAGGAGTCTCCTTTGCCCATGCTATGGGGCTTCTCCACAAGAAACAGTTTTCTCATGGCTTCAATGTCACAGCACAACAGCCGCCCGGGGTGGTTTTCTGTTGGCATGTCTGTGTCCTTTCCCTCGACTTACAGCTTTCCCCACAACTGTTTTTGAGGATTCAATCTTAGATAATGGGGTACTATTTTAAGGATGAGCTGTTCAAGAGCAAAGGTTCTCTTCATCTATCCCTGGGATCATCTTCATCTCTAGGAGCAGAGGTCTTCTTCTTCTTCTTCCCTGGGAGCAAGGATCCTCACTTCATCACTATCTCTCTGTTCAAGCTTCTTATTGGATCACAGCTACTTCAACATTTGCTTATTTCAGCACAGGCACTTTGGCTCGTGGCAGCTTGAACGCTCTACCCCCCACGTTTAAGAAATCACAAAATTACAAGGGGTTCNCTGTCCAAGGACCAGAAGCAAGAGAGCAATTCCCGGGCTTGTTCAACTTTAAATGTGTCTTTTACAGAGGCGTGTGCAGCTTCTTAAGTGGCTTAACAGAGTTGTCAATATTCAAATTAGCCAATTGATTAGTTCTATCAGGTCTGGAGGAAGTTGCAACAGCCCTTTGCAAAAAACATCACTTCCATGGCTGGTGGATATTTTTTTTTTCTTAACTAAAACTCCAAGCTGTGCTAACCTATGACGCCATATATTCTGTATTTCCTAGTTTTCTGCAATCACTGCACTTGCAAATAGGAAAGCTATAGTGGATTTACATAAGAATTTTTTAATTTGCAAAAAAAGAAGTCATTGCCACAATTAATTATCTCATACATTTCTTTTTATAATAAGACCTGAGCACTTTGAAGTTAACAGTCCCAAATGCAGCTGCTAGTTTAAAATAGAAATGTTCTTCAATATGTCTGAACTTTTTGAGATATGAAACTTTAAATTGCAAATTATTTTGATATTTCAGCATTTAGATTGTGTTTTTAAAAGCAACACAAAAAAGATACTGAAATGTACTAGTTTGAAAACAAACCAGTGGGAGATCGCAAGTCAGAATTATAGTTTCATAGGAAAATTAAACGCAATAGTACAAGAACACTGACAGAGTCAGGATACAACCTGACACCCTGTTAGTCAGGGTGGGGGTAGCAGTCCAGATGAAATGGTCCTGTTGAAGTGGTGATCCTGTAGAAGGGTCTGGTCTTCACCTGAAAGTCAGTGGTAGCTCTTGTCCTCTGGGAATCCAGTAGATAGGGCTGAGTGTGGTGCTCCAAACCTCAGATTATATCCAGGTAGGAATGCTTGGTTCCTCCCCCTGGGCGAAGCATCTCACAATGGGATGAAGTAATTCTATGAGTCATGCAGTGAGGCTAGATGGCCCGTTAACAGAAGACTTCTCCCCAGAGGGAGTTATCAGGGATGTGTCACGGAAGAGATAAAAAACCCTGCCTCACCTGCTTTTAACAGATGGCAATAGAATACATACTTTTCGTTACATCTTACACTGTAACCTAAGATGTGAAATTAAAAAAGTATTTAAGTAATAATTTTAAACAATTCTAAATGTTATTAATAAATTATTTCATTTCCTGTTATGTAATATGCAGCTTTTAATCCATTGCATATTATGAAACTGAAAATATTGCAAGAACTAGGCACTGTAAATTTAATCAGTTCATGTGTCAAAATGCTGACAGCTAAGTGTGGGAGCCAGTGAGCCCACGGCACCAGGGAACATGAGAGTCCCTTGGAGGAAAGTGCCCTAAAAGGAACAAACACTCTCCAGGTCAGGGTGACCAAAAACGCCTCTCCCAGAATACCTTGTTTTATTATGTAAATACATCCCAGTTCTGTTTCCCTGGTTGGCCCATTGGCCTCTCCACCCCTTGTTACCCTGTATGTCCGTATTCCAGAGAGTTCTCCCTTCCCTGCTCTCCCATTGGCCCTCGTTCCTCTGCTCCTTCCTCCAGTTTCCCCCATTGCCTCCCATAACCTGACCCTGCCTATGTACCACCCCTGTGCCCTCAGATCATTGGCCGTGGTGCTCTCTCCACCCCAATCCATCCCCATATAAAATCCTGGACCCTTCATTGTTCTTGGCCTTCGTCCCTGGATCCTTTCACATGTGTGGCTGCAATAAACCTCCCTCGTGGAACCCCATACAAAGGCCTTTCCCGGACTCTTTATCATTGGCTTTCTTTGGACCTACCCGTGTGCATGTGTGATTGAGTGCATGTGCAGTGGCCTCGCTGAAGCGACTTCCTAGGAGACGCTTTTGGGAAGGTCGCGGTACGCTATCATCCACACCAGATGCGAGAGCTAAGTACTATCAAAGCCTAATCCAAGCTTTCAATAATTGAACCTCATCAGTCAGGCAAATGGTTTAGCTAAAGATTCTGTTATTTACATCTTTTAAATTCAATTAAAAAATAAGAGAAAAAAGATGAACATACACTAGAAAAAGTGGCAGTTTTGTTCACCTGTCTTTTATAGTGCTTAAATCCTATAAACTCTAAGCCTATGTCTTTTGATACCATGTTGCCTTGCTGTGTAAAGGAAATTTTATTCATATTTGTTTGTCACTGCTCCACTACTTCCTAAAGCGGCTTTTGTATTGACTGTACTAAATCATGCTACGCAAATACCACACGGATCTCGCAATAATTCCCATCACATCAGATCTCTTCTATTTCTATTAAACATTGTCTTCTTCCTTATTTCTTTTTCATTGACTGTTTCATGCCTTTGACTGTTTCAGGCCTACCTGCATCTTTCCAAAATGTGGCCAGAGTTTCCAGCAGTACAGACAGGTGAGTGCAAACCAAATACACAGACAGGGAAAAGTACATCAAGAAAAGACGTGCTCACAGCACAGTAAAAGGACAACCTCACTATTCATTATTTAGTTCCATTACACTTTTAGGATTTGTTCTTTAGGATTACCTTGAAGAGGGCTATCTTATTTTGTTGAGAGAAGATAAGCACCTCAGCAGATAAAAGGCTGAACTTCTGTTTTCCTCAGTTTTGTGTTTTTTCATTCATTTTTCAAAACTACTAGTTTCTTGTAAAGTGATTCCTCCTGGAATTAAACATTTGTCTTCTACAAATTTTTGCTACCCTGTCAACATATATTATTATTCTGAATTTCTTCAAAGAAAACAAGTATTTTGTTTAAAAATAGAAAACAAAATCAGTGTAAAAAGTTGCATTTTTCACATAAACTAGACATGATGAGACTAGTATATGATCTTAAGTATGTCCCAAAAACATATCAGAAAACTGTTAAAAAAAAAAAAATCTTGATTTATTGCCCTTACTTTAAAAACCAAATGATATAATTACCGACCCAGACCATAAAAGAGACAATAATCCATTGTTACATCTAGTGACAATGATCTTACATTTTATTTAGCACAACTGATTTTGAAAACCCTGAATTGTTCTGCAGAACAACTGAATACTATTCTAGTACTAAAACAACATTAAATTAAAATTGTAAAAAAAAAGAGATAAAAATTTAAAAATCCACAACCAAACAAAAAAACCAACCAAAACCAAACCAGGATTTAAAAAGCCCCCCCCGAACAACAAAACCCAAACAACAACGACAACAAAAAACACCACACAAACAAAACATTAAGTAAATAACGAAGAAAAAAGAAGACTTTTAAAAGAGACAAAAAGCTAATGCTTTTCAGTAGAATAGAACAGAACAGAACAGAATATTTCAGTTGGAAGGGGCCTGCAATGATCATCCATTCCAACTGCCTAACCAATCAAGGGCTGATCAAAAGTTAAAGCATGTTCTGAGTGGCATTGTCCAAATGCCTCTCAAACACTGACAGGCTTGGGGCATTGGCCACCTCTCTAGGAAGCCTGATAAAGGTTTTGACCACCCTCTAAGTAAAAAAAATGTTTCCTAATGTCCAGTCCAAGCCTCCCCTGGTGCATCTTTAAGCCATTCCTATTTGTGCTGTCACTGAATCCCAGGGAGACGAGATTAGCACCTACATCATCATTTCCCCTCTTCAGGAAGCAGTAGAGAACAACAGGGTCTTTTTTTCCATAGCTATATATTCATTTTAATAACTATATCCAAGAAAATAAGTTCTAATTTTACGCATATACTTGTAAAACCACTTTCACAGGGATACATAAAGAAAAAGGAGAGATGTTTTACTAGTAGTTTTATGAAGGATGAGTAGTCTGCATAAAGGTTCCCCAGTTTCATTTCTGTTACTTATTTTTTATCACTAGCATCTTTGGCAGTACTCTTAAGGGGTAATAAGCTGAAGAGGAAACATGGAGGTTCCGTTTGAACATAAGCAAATACTGTTTTACTGTGATGCTGAAGATTGCTTAGAGACTGCAGTTTCCATCTTCAGAAGTTTTCAAAAGCTGTCTGAAAATGTGCCCAGGTGGTCTGCTCTACACTGCCTGTTTGAGCAGTAGGATCTGACAGGGTGACATCCAGAGGTCCTTTTGAACATCAACCATTCTCTGGTTCTTTGAAGCCAGTGAGAACAGAAAACTGGGACTTGCAGGCCAAGCATTTCCCTTTGAGATCAGCATCCCAGTGAAAAGATTCTCCTTTGTTTATTGACTTGGTAAGAAGATAGGACTGGAGAGGATGTTCCGGATCGCGTGGTTTGTTCCTGTCTGCTGTAGCCACATACATCATACAGCAATATCCATAAATACATCAATTCTTAATAAAAACTCCTCTATATCTTTACAAGTTGCTCCAATTTCTTTCTATCTAAAGGGTCAATATATTAATCTGATTTTCAGCCACAATATTTCATTAAATCCCATTACTTATTTGTAAACTTGGGCCATTCAACTTCTATGGTAAATTTTATTCATTTCATACACACAGGGCATAGCTATAGCTGTCTATTTAGCTGCATGTCTGGATTTGCATAGAAACAGTGAGAGGTACTTGTAAGCATAATAAAAAGCTTTCAGACCCATTGCTGTATTAGCCAGTGGCAAATTGCCAGCATATTTCCAGTAAGAAAGCTATGAAAACCTGAAAAAGTTTTCCTTCCTTCTTGTTTATCTTTCAATGAATCTATAGGAATAATTTTACACTGATGTGGTTTGGCAAAGTCAAAACACGCCTTCTCTGGTTTTTCCCTTCTGATTGAAATATGATCATAACTGACTTCAACAAAGAAAGTATGTAGAAATCTCTCTACTGTTTTGCATTTAGTAGGTCACTGTCATTTTCTCTACACTGGAATTTTTGCTACCAAGCTTTCTGCTGTTGGTCTGACATCATCAGGCAATGTAAAAACCCAGGTCCAAACCATCTTTCTGCAAAGAAGAATTTTTCTCTAAGTTAAAATAAAATCAGGAAAACACAGAATGCACACACAGGAATTTTGAGGTATTTTGTCAGTGTTTATGCAGACTAAGGAGTAAATCCACTTGAAGCAGTACTTTTAAGAAGCCTTACAACTAGAAATTAATAATGGCTAGCATCTTAGGAATTCAGGAAGTGTGGCATGTGCTCTTTGATGATAAATGGACAGAGAGATGTCCTCTGAAGTGAGCAATCTCAGTGGCCCATATACACTTAGCTTTCTTAGGGCCAGATGGAGAGAAATGGTAATGTAATGACCTTCTCCCTATAGATTCAAACACCTGCAATCCAGCAGGCAATGTTGCTAATGTACTGCTGGCCATATAATTGCTGAACAGGTGTCTTCCAGGCAAAGAATGCAGCAGGAACAAGCTTCCAGGGCAGCTGCATTATGAACATTTCAGCCTGCTAACTGAAGAGACTGAACATTAGATGAGATTACAGAAAATGTTGAGATTATATATACATATATATTTGCATCTATGGGGATCTAAATCTATATCATCCATATCTATATATACCTCTACATCTACATTTATATCTATCTATATCTATAACTATAGCTATATCTTTATCATTTAGTTTTCAGTTTTGTAACTCAGAGTAGTGCACCAAGGGAAGAAGGAAAGTGGAAAGAAAAAGACTAAGTAAAAATACAGATCATTACCAACCCAGTTCAAAATACAATGAAATGAAGCTTGGTTATTAAAAAAATATAAAGCAGATGGTGAACTCTCACCCTGCTTTTAGGAAAACCCTGGATTGTACTTATTCTCAGTGTGGTCTTTTGTTCCTTTTTTTTTTTTTCTTTTTTTTTTTCTGTAATTCACTGCATTGCCTACCCAATTTTCTTCCCCTGTTTTATTTTCTACTGACATTTGAATCTCATTTTTTTTGTTGATGTGACTGTCATCAGTTTTTATGCAGAAACTGCTTTGGAAACCTGAAATGATATTACTTTAGGACAAGTTTTCTACAGTACTGCATTCTTTTGGGGATGTAGTTTAACTGCATAAAGATACTGCAGTTCAGCTTAGTATAAGCCCTTTGTGTGTAGGAATGTGCTTTACCGGCAATGTGCACTGTGGAAAGAGCAAGAACTGATGCAATCAACAAAGTGTCACTTAGGAACACAGACAAATACTGGGAGACTTGGTCTTTTTATCAGAAGACTTGTTTTTTCATCGAAACCCCCCCACAATTTCTGTATTTAATAACACTTCCTATTACCGCAAGTCACTCATTTCCTGAAATATAGATTTAGAACAGTGAATTTCAATCTCTTTAGATTTGCTGATTCATTGACAGTTACCCTTTATAGTTGCAAAATTCACACAAAACAAATGAAAAGTTTCCCCCAAATGAAATACTTTTCTGTGTCTGGGAAGACACAATAAAGAGGCTCTCACACCTGCCAGGTTCAGCAGAAAGGAGGGAATAATAATGTTTATTATTGACATATCTCAGATTCATATACATGTCCCAGCTCCACAAGGGATTGGAGAGCATGTCACTTCCTTCTCAATCCCACTGGAGAAGAAAGGTGCTCATCAAAGTTCTCTTATCACAAAAGGAATGAAAAACAGAAAATACCGTTAAGTAAACATTGGCTATTATTTACACGAACTGTGTGAAAGAATCTGACTCCAAGGTTAAAAACAGAAGGCTTAGCAAAAACCAGGGCAACACTTTTCTTATTTGCATTCCACAGATTGCTCACTAGTTGCTGGACCACATATTTATTACCGTGAAAAAAACGTGCCACATATTATCTGTGACTTAGAATGGATAAGACTTCTTAGTAAAACACAATCTTCCAAAGTAATCAGTGGAAAGAATGGCTATGCAATGACAAAAATTTCCTTGCTAACAGACCTTCAGAACAGGCTCACTCATCTGGTTTTTTGAAAATCGTTTAGGGCCCTGGGAGGATGTTCAACACCACTGCCACTGGCTTATTTCTCACAGGAGTGAAATTTTGCATCTTCATCAGGTATGACACAAGGGTTAATTATGAGACTGTGGCAAACCATTGTGTTTCTCTCCAGAGCTCAAAAAACTGGAGTGCTGTGACTTACTGCTTTAATACTCAGCTGCTGTTGTATCACTACTCCCTTAGTGCTTCTGTTGCTATTATTTTATTTGCATGCATTAATAATTACTATTATTACCCTTACGTACCCATATAGACCCTCATTTCTCTCTTTAAAAAATAACTGTCTTGCATGTTCTCCAAAAATATAACAGGCGATTTTCTTTGTGAACCGAAAAAACCCCATTAATTCAGTAAAACATATGTCCTTATTGATATTTTATTCTATGTAACACCAAAAAAACCCCAGCTTCCCCAAAAAAACCCTTCCTAAAAATTTATGAACAGCCAGTGATATAAAGTGTCCTGTTACAGCTTAAGTAATTTAGAATGAATTTGTCAAAGATTCTGCTGTTAGAACACAAATGAAAAACAACACATGTTCTATTGACATACATGGTCCGCATTTTTTCTTTGCATGGAATATTTATCTCCCTTTTGAAATCAAACAAAGTCCATGGGTCCTTGCAAGGAGCTGTTCATATTTTGCTAAGGTTTTGGCTTTTATTCAGCTTCCTTCGTGAATCAAAAAAAAATATTTCAGATGGAAAACTTAAGATCAGCGATTTAAATCCATACATGCAGCACATTATGTATGATTCAAAGAGTAGTGTTTGAGCTGAGCTTTCTTCAAAACTTCCCTCTGTCTCGGTTTGAGACAAGTTTAGGAGGAAAACGCTCTGGAATGATCGTCTCCTCTAAAGAAGAGAGATTTTGGCACTCCCTCCTGCAATGATACAAAAGGAATTTCTTGGATGAAAGTGAAAAAACCTGTTTATTTAACAAGCAGAGTGCCCATAGGGCACGGGGAAAAAATGAGTAATTCTTCAGATATTAAACCTTCTCGATGTGGAGAAAGCTGGTGGATTTAGAGTTCTTTCTGCAGCTCGGCTTCTCCTGAGGTCCGGGGCCAGGATGTGGTGTGCCACCGGTCCGCAGTGTCTGATGATCTGGTTCTCGGATGTGGCAGCTTTGGTTTGAAACTGGGCAGAAACATCAATTAGGTGTAGTGATTTTGTTTGCATCCCTTGCCCTCTGTGAGATAAGGGATTCGGAGAAATGCAAAAGCAGGCTTAAAACTTTAAAGAATATGAAGAGGTTTATTGTTAACAGAATTGAAAGTAAAAAGAAATAATAAGAAGTTAAAGCAAAACTCCCTTTGACTCCAGCACCTCCCCCTTTTACCTAACTCGCACAAAGGATAAAAAACTATGATTTTGGTCAGTATTACAGTTCTTAAAAGCCTCTTCAATATTTAAGGAAAAAAGGTTTCTCATGCTTCATGTGGTTTCCAAACTGCCCAAAAAGCAACAGAGCCACCTGGAATTCTGATGCTGTGAAAAATATCTCTCCCATGAATCTTGCAGTTTTCCCACAAATGCCAGCACCGGCCACATACGGGGTGTTTCTTTTTTTTAAGGATAAGCAAATTCCAGCCTGAAAAAAGCAAAAGCTCTCTTCTTCACAAAATCTCTAAAAGTCTCTTA
>VYXC01003452.1:65925-117880 GCA_013397175.1 Platysteira castanea
ATTGTTAATATATGAATATATTTATATTCATAGGTTGGCATTTATCAATATTAATCAGTGCGGAGTGTGATTGCATGCATGGAAAACAGTTCCTAATTCTACTGATAATTCACAAGAAGAAAGTTGGAATCCAGTTATTTATTTCAACATCTCATTTACTCTTCCATGGTAAATAGGAAATTACTTGTGTAGATAGCAGTGACATATACTTGCTACAGTTCTGGAAAGAAAAGCTTTAGTAATGGGAAGTTGGGAGGGTATGCCCCAGCCCTACCATGGTATTCTCTGCCTTGAAAAGTTCTAATCTTCCTACCTTTTATTCTGATTCATCTATGGATTCCTGACAGAAATGTTTGTTCCTTCTGGGCTTCCTGTGCTGCAGAGGTGATATTACACTAGACAATATTTTAACATCAGAAATGAAGAAAAAGAAATGTANTGCTTTTTTAAAGTTTTGACTTTTTAAAATTGTGTTTGCAACATACATAACATAGTAGTTATATATGTTTATGCTAATGAAGGTGTCAACAACAGATTTTCGGCTAGTGATTATTATGGCATTGTGGCTTTGGCACTTCTGAATAGTACAATTAATCTAAATTCATAAATCTAATGGCAATAAAACCTTTCGGTGATCTGTATTAATCTCTTTCCCTCCCTTCACCCTATCTCCCATTCCTCTGACCTGATGGTCTACTCACTGCAAACGTTGGAATTATGTCAGAAAACTCTCCACCACTAAGGAAAAGACACTGATAAATACTGTTTTTTAAACCGTCCTCTATATAACCCCATTCAGAGACAGCCTTCAGAAAAGATTTCCTTTTCCTGCCTCCCTCCCTTACTTCCTTCTGCCTTCATGGCTTCCCACCCTTTTTTCTCTCTTTCTGTTGTCTTCTCATTTTCTTTTTCTCTATTTCACTCTCTGTCTTTCTCATGTGGTACCATCAGGAAGAAGGTTGTGTTTATGAGATACTAAATAATGTCTTCTATGTTCAAAGTCTTTGATATTAGTATATATATATATTTATACATATATAGCCGATATCCATATTGAATTTTACATAA
The DNA here is from genome assembly GCA_013397175.1 of Platysteira castanea. Taxonomy (NCBI): domain Eukaryota; kingdom Metazoa; phylum Chordata; class Aves; order Passeriformes; genus Platysteira; species Platysteira castanea. The sequence goes on from VYXC01003452.1 coordinate 66,994, forward strand.
ATTAATATATTGTTATATATGTTACATATATTGTTAATATATATATTATNAATATATTTATATTCATAGGTTGGCATTTATCAATATTAATCAGTGCGGAGTGTGATTGCATGCATGGAAAACAGTTCCTAATTCTACTGATAATTCACAAGAAGAAAGTTGGAATCCAGTTATTTATTTCAACATCTCATTTACTCTTCCATGGTAAATAGGAAATTACTTGTGTAGATAGCAGTGACATATACTTGCTACAGTTCTGGAAAGAAAAGCTTTAGTAATGGGAAGTTGGGAGGGTATGCCCCAGCCCTACCATGGTATTCTCTGCCTTGAAAAGTTCTAATCTTCCTACCTTTTATTCTGATTCATCTATGGATTCCTGACAGAAATGTTTGTTCCTTCTGGGCTTCCTGTGCTGCAGAGGTGATATTACACTAGACAATATTTTAACATCAGAAATGAAGAAAAAGAAATGTATACATTTAAAAGGTAAACAGGTTTAGAACTTTTGAGGTGTAAGTTCAGCTTCTTTGTAAGCAGTGATATAGCCTTTTTAATCTATCCTTGTGCAAATATATTGCTTTGCATTCAAATTTCTGCTAATCTACTGCTGATCTAAGCTTTAGGACAAGAAATGGCTTACCTTGTATTGCATTCTCCCCTCCCCTCCCCTCTCTCTTTTCTGCATTCTTGGCAGGAAACACAGTTTCCACAGTTTCCAGGACACACAGGCTTGCAAACACAGTTACAGTTTTCTTTGCCCTGTCCATCTGAGGAGGAGAAGTGATAGAGCTGCTTGGTGGACACCTGGCAATAGCCAAGGTCAACCCATCACAATCACTGTAAGAGTAAAGGATTTCTCCCTTGTATTTAATCTAAATACAGCAATTTTAAACCATTACCCCTTGTTATGTCACTACAGGTCTCTTTCAGTCTTTCTTTTAAGATCCCTTTAAGTACTGAAAAGCTGCACCAAGTTTTCCCCGGGGCCTTCTCCTCTCCAGGCAGGACAGCCCCAACTCGCTCAGCCTTTTTCCACAGGAGAGGTGTTCTAGTCCTGTGAGCTATCAAATAAAGCAATATGCAATTTCCAAATGTAAACTACTGAGACTTGGGTAGGGCTGAAGGGAAGCTGCTATTTTTTCTTTTCATACCATGAATTATCTCACTGTAATTTCAGCATATTTAGATACTTTTCTTCAAACAGCTGTCAAGAACATTCATTGTAATTGAATTATTATCTTTCAGGTGATTTTTTTTTTTTTTTTTTTTTGGTAATTGATATTGAGAGCATGATTTGTCTCAGATACAAACTTTAAAACTGAAAAGCATTTAGTGCTCATAAACATCAAATTTCATAGTAAATATCACAGAAATATTTTTTATCATCTGATTTTAGGCTAAGGCTTGGTAATTTTGCTACCAGATGTGTATATATTTTTTATATAAGCATTTGCCATACAGGTAGTGAAAAGATGGTGTTAAACTGTAATCTCTGCCTCTTAACTGAACTTCACATGTCTAGAAATAAAAAATGAAATTTTCTCTTCTCTGACAACAACAACAACAACAACGAAAAAAGCAATTATAATTTCTGCCCACGCAATATTTTACATAAATCTCATTATGGCATCTGGACAGTTATTATTCTGGTTATTCAACAGCCTTGATGAGCTCTCTTTTTAAAGATGATCTAGCAGGTTTTTTTTCGTATAGCACAAAAGCACACTTTCAGGATGTAAATTTAATATGTTGTTGTCATTCACATTTTTAGTACAAATCACTAAAAAGATGTGCCACGAGCCTCATCTCAAACCTATTTTAGTTAGTAGAAAGAGTCTCTCTGACTTTAATGGATTTGGACCCATTCCTTTTTCATTTCGGTAGGTTGCTAAACTCATCCCTTTTCCAAGAGTTTTGGAAAAAGAAAGTGTTTTCAAGACTGGGTCTGCATTTTATGTTTTGGTTTGCTTCTTTTGTTTTGCTTCAAGGATGAATGGGAAAATGCCCTTCTGGGGAAATCTAGTGGGTGTTTTTCAGTTTCACTAGTATTTGGAAAGGTGATAATTAAAGATATTCAATGAGTTCATGCTTTTACATATACATACACACACAAATACAAAAGCTCAAGTGCATATATTCATATGATTTGTCTAACTCTTTATCATATGAAATAAAGCATTATGTGTTCTTCTTTTCACCTCTAAGGGATGAACAGTATTAAAATTTCTAGAACACGCAATCATAGTTACTTTAGATATGCAGGCTATAAATCTATAGTTATGAAAAAAATATTATATAATTATGACATTATGTATATTACCCTGAAAGGAGTTAATTCAGATCTCATGGACACAGGAATAGGATACTACAACTTAGGGGGAAAAAAAACCAATTCATTGTGGTTCCTGGATAAGAACACCTATTTGAAACTTTCCAGAAACTAATTTGTTTTCTGTATTTTATCTCAAAATGGAAAGGAAAATAGAATAATCCCTCTGAGATAGTTAAAAAGGTATTTTGACAGTCCAGCATATGCAACCAAGCCCTGCCAATGGCTATCATATCAACATATGCCCAGTGTTTCCTTGGTACAAACTGTTCCTGGCAGCTGCAGGCAATGTTATTACTATTAGAGCCATTTTACGTTTATGTCCTTACTTGAAGTGCAAGAAGAACTGATAAGTGATACAGAAAAATAATAATAAAGATTGTGTTTGCAAGAATGTATAAAAGGCCTCTTTATTCCAGTTACTCCTATGAGGAACATGCACAGTAACAGACTGAATAGCCCTCTTTCAGGCACTTTTCTACCTTAGGCCAGAGCTAGCACTCCAGAGGATGTGCTGGAAAATGAGAAGGGAATTGTTGGGGCTGCAACAGGGAATAAGTTCTGTCTCTCAGAGAACAGCATATTCAAAGAGTGAAAATTCTAAAAAGGAGGTAAAAACCACTGGTCACTCTAAGGGTAGAATAGCATCCTCCACATACTGGGAAGGTCTAGATACTGGGAAGATATACTGAAAGGGTGTTAGCCAGCAAGCTAACTGCATTCACTGACAGTTCTTCTGTAAACAAAAGCATGCATTACAGCTGAATTTCAGCACCTACAAATGTTCATGGCTAAAGACAGTCTGAATGTATACACAAGAAATACATCCATGCTAAGAAGCTAAATGAAGGATTGGCTTTGTGGTAATAACTACTGGGTCAGAAACTTCACAGTTCCTTTTGGGTTCCTTCTAGTATTCCCATAGTAAGCATGCAAAAATCTCTAGACTGCTTTTGCAAATTTCTACACCCATGAAGGCAAGTGCCATAACCCAGAGTCAGACTAACCTTCATGCTCAAGGAATTAGTTTTATTCATTTAATGAATTTTTTATGGGTGTAGAACTTGCTATTAATGCTGAATCATGGCATCACTTTGTAGAAGAATACACCTATATTAATCAGGAAGGTAGCAAAGTAAAAAAAAAAAAATAGAATAAAAATTAAAACATTTATAATCTCTTTCCAGGAAGAAAGCATCACTGAATTTTGTCTGTAGAGTAGCATGGATCTGTGTTTGTTCAGCAATTATCATATTTATAGTGTTGGAGTCTCCATTGATCTGGTTAATAATTAGTATTTAAACCAGCTCTTTGATTTGGTGACAGTTGCCCAAAATAAAAGGCAACTTACAACAGAAGTAGATACTTTTCATTATGCTACCTGGTGATAGGTTATGTACTTCTAAGCAAGCAGTAGGAACAAAGAAAAATGACCTCAGTGGGAGACTGTGATTTCCTTGCAATGTGTTTGCATATGCTGCAGATGGTAGGGGAAAAAACCTAGCCAGCACATGCTGGTAAATCTGCTGGAATGATATTGGTGCTATTCAGATCAGTAGATAAAACACTGGCCCTACACCCTAGATAGAGAGAATTCCTATCTCTATTCATTGTGATCCTATCTGTCTACATGGCATAAATTGCTGTATTCCATGTTTGACAGATATGTTATATGTATTTAAATGTGTTAGACTGTGAATGTCTCTGTAAGAAAAATTACTTTTCTGTTATAAGCTGGTTTTCCTTACAAGCATTTTCTGGATGCGCCGAGGTCCACCTTAAAAGAATATAAGAGGAAAAAACCAGACACACTTGCAGTTTTAATGATGATAATGATTATAATGATTGAGATGGGGTAAAAAATGAATTTCAGTGTTAATACAATGAATATCTCAAGAAAGAAATAGATCTCAGTTTTTCCGTATCACGGCATCAGAGATCAGTCCAGGTGGAGAATGTGATGCGTTCTAAGCATATAAAGTTTAACTATTCCACACAAATGGTTGTGTGGATTATCTGCATTTGAGGAAACCAGTAAATTTTCTGGTTTTTGTTTAAAGCCAAGATTTGAGGACATGTCTGTATAAGTGTCGCAAAAATAGCAGGGATGGCTGAGCTGAATCCTTGTGAGAAGGCACCTAGTGTCCCTGTCCTTTATCCATGACTTTTCTTTCATCATCCTTCTAGAAGAATGTTTCTTTTCATTTATATCACATAACTCTCCACTACTGCTGAAAAATCAGGTGCAATAGGATTGAGTTAAGGTTCCTGCAGAAAACTATTACTTAAGATATGAATTTTTAAACAAGAGTTGTAGTTTCTGTGCTACTCTTTTCATTAGTTTGGATTTACATACTTCTACAGTGTATTTCAAAAGGTTTTTTAAAGACAAATACTGTGTTCAACAGTAATTTATGTAGCAGCCATTAGAAATATATCTTTATGACACAGCTTTATCTAGTGGCTGTGTCCTTGGCTTTAAGAAATTTCCAAAAATCTGACTTCAATGAAAACTTTAAAAAACTATATTCATTTCAATATTTCGTGGGATATATGGGTGATGCTTTTTCATATGTATGGTAGAACAACAGTGGCATTTTACACTTCCTGAAGTAGTGACTAAACTACCTCATATAACAACAGGTCAAGCACGTCATCGATGTTGGTCTGATGCTAATTTACTATAAGGGAAAGCTGATTACATGGAACAGAGGGAACTATAGCTAATAAGGAGATACTTGTTTGCCTCAGAGTCTACAGTTTTTGTATTTTATACACTATACTGCAAAGAGTACAGCTTCCAACATAGTGAAATAAATTTAAGAAGCAAACTTTTGATGAAGTTAAAGTTAGATCACAAAAAACCCCGGAGATACTCTATATTATATGATTTTAAAAGTTAAGGATGCATATCCTGCTTTTTTATAGCAATACAATATCAGAAGCAATATATGTATATATAGAGAGATGGAAATAGATCCCTCATCTTTTAGAAATTCTAAAATATTGATGGAACTAAAATTGTTTAGGGGAAAATGTAATTGTTTAACATTAATAACTAATATGGTAATATAATTAAATAGACCATTTATTATTCTAAAATTATTTATATTTCTATGGTATTGTTTTAAAAGTAAGGAAATTACTTAATTCTCTTTTTTAAAAATTTTACATTAAAAAATATATATGATACTCTGGATTAAAAACCACCAAAGGGATCATTTAATTATTCTTCTGCAAAGACACAGAAGTTTGGAAAGTCATTATAGATTAATAAATTTTTAAAACAATACAGATTTGATAACCCTTATTTTAGCTCTGCTGAAATTATAGGGAATTTAACAAGTCCTGCACAGAGAAGTGAGGCTTTGCTTATTTTAGTTAAAAAATAACATCTGCCTTTGCCTTTCTAGCAACAGTATCTGTTCATATAACCATTGGAGCCAATTTAAGAAAAAGGCAGTCTGTCATTTGTCACTGTTTAAATCAATTTATAGATGTTATTACCACGAGAACTAATCAATGTACACATTTTCTTAAAACTGGCATCAGTGGCAGGCATTCAAGAACATATTTCAAATATCATTGTTGAGGATAATGTTTTGCTATTTTGATTATTTTATAGATAAATAGAGTAAAATAACAGTCAAAGAGGTTGATCAGACTAACTGGCAATTTTAAATCTTTATTTTTAATCAATACAGTAGGAATTCCTCTGAAATTAACAGGAGGGAAAATACTGGTGGTGAAGAAGCCTGGATGCTTGTAGGAAGTGAAAGGGGTAACAGCAAAGAGTGATTTAATGTCTACTAATCTGATATACTCCTAGAAGGAAAAAAAAAAACCTTAAGTAGCATACTGTCAAGATGAATTAAGTTAGAATAGTCTGAAAGACTTTACTGAGTTTAGGAGTGACTTGCTTTAATCAAGACTAATATATTGCTGATTAATTTCTTAATTGTAGAAGTTTTTGTAGGAGTAAGGCTATTACTCTGAATCTAGGAATGCCAAGTTAGCCCTTTTGAATATTTGTTTAGGAAGATAATATTTTTTTCCTCCTAAGATTTCCTTTGTGGAATATTTAAAAGTAAATAAACTGCACCCAATTACAAAGGGAGATTCGTTTTGATGCCATGATGATTTTTTGTCTTTTTTATATACCCCTTTTATACCCCTTTTATATTCCCTTTTATACAGCTTTTATGTATTCTTAGTGCTTTTAGCCCACATACTTGTAATTCCCTAAGTCCGGTAACTTAGCTGAGCTCCATTAAGCCAAGAGACCAAACATCCTGGAGGCCTCCAGCTGGAGGTCAGAAAGCCCTATGCTATCCCAAGAAACCAAGGTCTTCCCTTGAACATATCCTGTAAATTAAGACAGGCTCATTCAGGGGGGGAACTCCTCAGAATGAGGGGTTCACTCAAGCCTCTCACAGGGGAGTCTTTGATAGAAATGCTGATTTGCAAGGGTTATAAACTGTATACATGATCTATCGTGGGGGTGCATTTTGGGGTGCATTTCTTGTGCATTTCAGTGTGCACTTTGGCGCATTCCACCTGGACGAAGTGGTGCACCTAAGGATCCTTAAATAAATACAGAGGTAAAAACCCTTTTTTCCCTTAACCGTGTTTGACTCCTAATTTTAAGACCCGGGAAAAGTAACAATTTCAGAAATATAATTTTTGTATGGATTCTAATAATTCCAGGTTAATATTGACAGATTCAAAAGGGATTAACTATATGTTTCAAAAAGCTCAACATTTTATTCCTAGGTTTTAGGTGTAAATTTAAAGTATTTCATGAGAATTTGAGCTCATGAAGAATCTAGAACTGACACTATTTTTTTTTTTTTCAGTTCTTTCAGTTTAAAGAAAGAACTGAATAGATCAAATTGTTGCTTGATGTCCAGGAAGCAGAATACTGGGAAAACTGTCTAAACAGCATTCCATAATGGCAATTCCAGTGTAATATTAAGAAGAAGAATAGAAATCTGTTATAGAAGTTACCAAGACTAAAAAAGAAGTAAAAGGGATAATATCAGAAATAAAACGAGTGAGAGATGGTTTAACGCTGTTCCAAACAACTATGACACTGACATTAGAAGGTGATTTACACTTTGTTCAGGAACCAAAAATTATTGTAGTGTATAGTGACACCCAGCCTTGTCATCCCAAATGTTTTAAGCACCTTATTCTCAGAGTGCAGATAATGAACACATAGGCATGGAGCTGGGTTCTCAGTGTATCCCCAAGCAATAGTACACAAAGAAAAAGAATAACACATGCATGATTCCCAGTCAGCAAGGTGCCAAAACCGGTCTCCTGGGAAATGTGACGAAGGAGAACTGCTGTCATCCCTGGTAGATGCACATTGCTGAGCAGCAATGGCAACTTTTTGGTGCAATGTTGGGAGATAGTGGCCATGTGACCAGTTAGGCATGGGAATGGGAGACGCAGAGGCAGATGACTTAGAAATATTCCTGTCAGATGATCTAAGTTATTGCAGTTCACTTTTCTGATTTGCTTTCAAAGTCATACCTATTGTCGTGCTGGTCATGGTTACCTTATGTAAACTTTGCATCAGATTCTAAATATTATTTTCCTGTAAGTGATCATTTGAAAATAGCTGCTCAAATTCTCTTCTCTCGGGTTCTTCCAGACTGAAAGTGTGAACGGTTTTAAAAATATTTTCAAGTTAATAATAAACATGGTCTTTATTGCGTATTTTAATTTCAGGGGTTTTGTTTATTCTACATCATTTCCCCTCAGCCTGTCTTACAAACTATATGACAGCCAGAGAAATGCTGAACTGAAAACACACAAATGTGAAGAGTTAAAAATTTTTATTCCCACCAATCACTGATTCATTTTGGAAAATATTTGACTGGGGTCACATCTGCAGATTTTGACTTCTTGAAGAAGCTTAACAGGGACACCAAGGGAAAAAGCCAGAGATAAGCTAGAAACAAATTTAGAAATGCTCCTAGAAATGTCTGTCCTGAGTACAGGTCTCCATCAAAATCTCCCAGGAACAACTGAACACTTTATGAATAAATTACTGTAATGAGCAGGCAGAAATCTGTAGTGTTGGATTAGTTTCATTAATACTGGAAATGTCTGTATTAGCCCAAGAGTGGATCTAATGTCAAATTTAATGTCAAATGAGTGCTATTAGAGTCACAGTTTTTGTAGCAGACTCAAGAATACTCATTTTCTTACAGTGTGTGCTGTAATATAGATGTTCTCTTCATTTGTGTATTGCAAAATGTCTGTTAAGCATAAAACTTAGTGGTGCACCTACATTTTAAGAGATGGCTTACTGTACTGGAGGTCTTATTGTGAGCATTTATGGTTACCCTATTTAGTTGAAAGAAGTAATTATTCCTAATATTATCTACTTACCTGGTAAAAAGACAAATACCCTTCAAGCTTATATGTAACACTTCAGAGGAATATGTTTTTTCACTTGTACTTGTCAGGGCCCTGAGAGCACCACTAGTCCTGACTTTCCCTGCTAAGCCCCACAGGGGCTCCCTCCCACCCTGGACAGGGCACGGGGCTCTGTTTCAGCCCAGCATGGAGCCAGCAGTCCCTGCCCCAGCCATTTTGCATGGATGTTGGTCTCCAGCCCTGTCTGAAGTGCCAGCAAAGGAATTGCTGTGTTGGTTTGTGCCTCAAACCTCGTATGTAGTTAGTGAGTGTATGTTTAGAGTGGTGATATGCATTCAGTCTTACTGCTGCTGGGACCTAGGGAGAGAGAATTTCAGTATCCTGGCTGTATGAGCCTGGAGTGACAGTGAGAAAACCCCTTGGCTTGAGCATTGAGCAACTCTGGCTCCAGTGGGCCTGGAAGGAGCAATCCCACATCCCCAAAGACCACTGCATTCAGCTTTCTTTAACAGGGATGATGTTTTACCTTTATCCATGTCATGTTGTTGCTGTCCTGACTTCACATATGAGTTTTAATTTCAGATATTTCGTGCTGTTTGCCTGTTGGTGTAAATGGCTGGGAATTCAATGTTTGGTTGAAAAAAGTGCTTAGTGATGGTAGTGGGTGAGCTGCATGTCCCAGTAGAAGTGCCTGTTCCCCCTGTGCCTCCTGCTGACTTGCTTGCAGACATTTGCAGACTTCCCTGCAGCCCTATGATTTCACACATTCCTCCAAGACACTATGATACCTTTTAATGTTGAAATTTACCTCCTGCAGCATCCTCCTGTAAAAGGTAATATTTGGGAAAAGAAGAAAAATATCTTCATTTCAGAGAACTCATCTTCCAGCCTTTCAAAATGAAGACTTATTTTGTACCTTTGAGTTTTGCAAAATCTTGACCTGGCTTCACATTTGTATTCATGAATTTATTGTTTTCTATTTTAGCAGCATGCTGCCATCAAACAGGAGATATTCCAGGCTGTCTTCAGCTTCACTGGGGCCACTTGAATTTTAAAAAGCTGCATGTGGTTTATTTTCTTACTGCATCAAGTGCATAAGACATTTTAAAATCTTTCTTCATTACAAAAGATTACATGGGATCTTTGTAGAAAACCACTGCTGTCTGTGGTTGGTAGCAGCCTTAAAAGATGTCCTGCCACAGCCCAAAGGCTGACAGATCCTTGTTGACAAATCCAGGTTTAGGCCTCAGTCATACCCAAGGTCAGGGGAGTAAAATGAGGGCTGACAGTGGCAGGAAGGTCATTCCAAACTCTTATCTAAATGAGTCAGTTTTTCTGACTCTTATTGAAGTTTCTTAATGCAATATATACCAAACACAGGCCAATACAGAGAGGAACAAGTTTTTCATGCTATAGTGTTTTACTTAGTTGTCCAAATACATACCTGGAAATTTGGACTTCAGTTTGCCAATTATCTCAGTAGCATCTGACTAACTTCCCTGTACGCCACACACACAGTATTACTTCTTCCTGACAGCATTCCCGTTGCTTGTTTTTCTGCTCAAACTTGCCTGAGAGTAAATAGCGGTATTCCTTGTATCAATGTTAAGGATTCTGTATTCAGCTTTATTTTCTTGCAGAAAATGTAGATGGTCTTGAAATATACCTCTTCCTGATAAGTTTTTGCAAATGTATCTCTGGAAGTCAGCATAGCAGTGACATGACCACTACCAGTTATCTGCTGACTGTGTGTAGAGGCAAGTGGAAATATTTTTTTGGAAATCACTAGCAAGCATGAGATAGCTGGAGCACACTGTCAGCACTGTTGTCTGGCTCCAAACAGACATCGAAGTCTGCAAAGGGTATAAATGTGGTTGGGTCGACTTGAGCAGGCACTTGTGCCTTTCTGTGGCAAACAGTACAGGCACTAGCAAGCATGGCCACACTCACATCAGGCATTGAAAAAAGTGACTTTTTGCATGAACAGTAACTGGCAGTAGTTGTAACTTATATTTGCTCCTTTGAAATTAACTGTTCCTAAATCTCTGTGTAAAAAGAAACACAAATCTTGCAAAACACTAATCACAAAGGAATAAAAGACTTTTCACTGGTTTTCAGGTAACTCTTGACTTCATTCTGTCTGAAAGGAAATCGCTATTCAGGAACGCTTTGTTGCTAAATGTACTGTTACTAAAAGAGCTTTTGCAAAATGCCTTTCCTTTGAAAGACTGGTACAGAATATTCTAAATTAAGTTATCAGCTCCCCCTTTTTAAATTTGTTTTTCATTCCAGCCTAAATTTTGTGATATTCTGGTTTAGATTTTTCCTGGTTTTGAAGATGTTATAAATAATGAAAACTGAATAGTGAAAAATGTAGTTCAAGAATGTTTATGGAATATAGTTATATTATTTTACCTTTTCCTTTTTTCCTTTTTTCAGTGCTGATGATAACTTTGCACATCTAGTGTGGTTCATTTGCAGGTAGATGAGGCACTGTCAAATGATCCTGCTGCAATCACACAGAACTTAAACAATAAGCATCTGACCATCTTTATCCTATTTTTTTCACTTTGGCCTATTGCTCAGCTTTTCAAATACCCAGAAACGCTTTTATCTGATGACATGGCACAGTGAGAGTGCACTTCAGAAAGCACAAAAGAAAATAGAGAAAAACATCAGAACCTATGACTGCAAAGGTTGTGTTAGGAATACGTTGGAACAAGTCAACAGCTGTGATGGGAAAAACCCAACATATCGGTGTTCTTCTTATATTTTAAACTTCCTTTGATTTCATGAATTTTGCTCTTCCATAACATCTATTAAAAATGCATAAACTTTTTGATTACTTTGTCACAATGTGGAGACAAACAACTGGATATGACAGAATTTAATTTTGCTGCAGAAGAGCCATTCCCTTGACGCAGCGGCTGGGATCACCCAGTCAAAGCCAGAGTAAAGGTTAGGAAATACATCACAGTCAGTATGGCAGGAGGCATTTGATAACACCACAAATAACCTTATCCTTGCAATGATTTAAAAACAGGAGGGAGGGAAAAAAATGAAACAGGAAGCTTTTTCAGAGCACAAGAACTCCTTTCAAAAAGCCCTTTTTTCACTTTTCTGCACCAATGCCTTTTAGTTATTAACTTTTTTCGATGCTTCATGAATGCAGAGTTCCTGGAGGAAAAGACAAACAAGTAATAAGACTTTCCAAAATGAAACCTAATTGATGCTTTGAATTAAAAATAATTAGATTCTAAAACACAGCCTTCTCAGGCATGTACAGACAGTGATATATATAAATTGATTTTGATAGCATGAACACTGAGGTAAACGAAGAAAAGGTAATGATGAAAAATGCTTTCCTTAAAAGCCTTACTAATAGTAACAATACAGGTCTTAAATACTACATTAGCAGTCCCACTGAGAAACCTAATGATTTTTCCCACTTATTTTTTAGAAATATGGTCTTTTGTGAAGACAAAATTCAAGTTATGGGACATAGCAACAGGTTCTGGTTCTGCTGCTAGTGGTTCTGTTGGCCAGGGGAATATAAAAAATAACACTGTAGATTTAGGTAGAAATCACTGGTGTTACAAGATCATTTAGACTGAAGAGTCAAAGAATAGATTTCATGCCAGCCCTGTAGCTCCCTTCTTTGTTGTCAACTGCAGATTTTTAATCACACTACCCAAGTGATTACCACTGAGTCAGATGACATTTTAATTGCTTTAAATCTCCCATTTTGAAAACATATTCTACAAAATAGATTTGCTTTATGCCATAGATTTGTTAACCTTGCTTTAAGGATCAGAAACCTTAAGGGGAGATATTAAACAGAAGACTTTGGCATAATTTTTTGGACATTCTAATTGATTTCTTGACATGAAATTTAGCCTCAACATTGCAGTAACATAGATATGTGCCTTTAATTAAATCAAAGCTTTCAAGTTTTTCAGATGGCCATGAAAGACAAATACAGTTTCATGTGACTTATTTCCCAAAGTAGCAATACTGCTTGTTTCTCTCTGAGTTGCAAAAATAATATTACAGAGAACATCATGAATAATGCAGGAAGTCTGATTTAACACCAGGATTATTTCTAGCATTCAGTAACTGTGAATAGCATATTAATGGCATATATCAGTTTTTATGATTGAATGATAGAAATAATGAACTGGCACTGAGCCTTTGTGATTACTCGCCAAAAATGGGATCTGCTCACTAAATCTAATAAATTTTATGTCTAAGTTTAAGCAATTCAGTGAGTTGGACTACAGGCTAGAACACTGACTTTTGCTTTATTTTCAACTGTTATGTGAATTTACATGAGACTGGTTATTGTGATGGTCACAAGGAAGTAAAATGTTAGTAATTTAACAACTATGCACAGTGTAAATGTAAAATAAATGTATGCCATAAAAATGACATGTGACATTCAGAAGAAAGTGATGAATCCTGTAGCAGAAATAAAGCAATATTCTGTCTTTAAGTATCCCCACAACATCATTTTCAGGTTCTGGTTTAGCAGGGAAAACTCAAGACTTGTAGAGCTGTTTCAAGTTTCTCAGCAGTATAAATAACAAAAGAGATTACCAGAAGAGGAGCCCTGGAAAACAAAATTTGCTGTTGCTGTTTTTCCTTCAGTCCACATACAGAAATGTCTTTCCTTGGCAGCAGCCAGGCTGGCTTTTCCTCTTGTACAGCAGGAGGACAAACCATCTCTGTTCTGCTGAACACTGCAGCCCGGTGCCAAGAGTACCAGAATAACTCCATCATTTATCTAGATCTGAAAGTAGTTTGCGGATAAAGCCAATATTCCCTAAATCCGTTAACCCCACCCCTTTTTAAAATCCTCTCTCAGCCATTTGCACCCAGCAAAGCTGAAATATGAACCTGATTTGTAAAGACAGATGCATATGGAAATGAAAACCTATTAGATCAAGGTGTTTTATGGCACTGCAGTATTTTTCTCATCGAAAACAGGTGAATTACCAGTGAATTTTTGGAACTGAAGTTGAAAGTGTAGCAGATGCAGTTATTACAAATGTCACTTAGTCTGACACAACCTCTGCTTTGAATACTCTTTTCAAGCACTCTTCAGTCCTGAAATAGGGTCATAAATGCAGAGATAAATCTCTTTAAAATGTAAAGGTTCCTACTAAACTCTGCAGCAAGTACAAACATGAACACTGCAGTACAGATCAGTAGATGCAAACAGCTAGTCTTAATTAGTAAGCTTTTGTGGCATTTGATTTTGTATCCTAGAAAGGAGCAAAAATCTCAACAGGAATTCTTATTTAGCACCCCTGTTATTATTAGCAGCTTTTAACGTCAGAGATTATATCTGCATCTGTATTAGGGTGATGGTTTTTTTCTGCAATCCTTTTTGCTGGTTAAAGAAAGAAACAAAGACGTAGTACTGCCTAGTCTTCTACCTTTACTCCCAAAATATTTAAATGGTGGGAATAATGAAAACACTGCAGCAACCTAGTCTGAAGGGCTTAGCATTCTTTCCCATCCCTGCGAAATATTTTGTTAGGCCGTTTCTCTCTAAACCAGATTACTGTTCCATTAGGCATAGATAAATAGCGGCTTTCAACCACAAAAAGCTAGTTTCACTAAGCACAACTATGGCTTAAAATACTCCATGTGTTCTCCCAGTTATGCAAGGAAATCATGATTCTAAACAGAAGATGCCCCTGCTTTGTTTATGTGGTTCTTTTATTTTGCTTTTTGCATTTCTGATGTTGTATTATGGATACTGTAAACATTAGAATTTTTTTCTTCTAAAATGTATTAGAAAATAAGAAAGCATTGTGTCCTTTATTGCATTTTTAGTTACAGGGAAAAACTAACAAAGGAGAAAAAAGAATAAAACCTCCAGTGTCTCTGAACTTGAAGAATATAATGTTGTGGGCACCTTCTTATGACTGAAAGCACAAAGTAGTAGAAACCTTTGTTCTTTGATTTGCATCATAAATACTTTTTTCTGTCTGTTCTTTTGGAAAATAGGATGGAAATTTTAATTCTTCTCTGGCTAGTCCAGTTTCCAGTGGCCATTTTATGTCAAGCTATATTTAATTTGCCTGTGAGAGACTACATTCCCATTTTTCAAAATGTGAATAGGAATCTCCTATACAGTGAAAAGCTGTAAGGGCAATACCTTAAAACTTATATCTGTAAAGTCCAGTCTAAAGGTCACTGTGTTGCCAGCACATACGCATTTAAAATCTTTAGAACTCAGCTTTCATTTTTCTTTTTTTCTCAAAGATTGCAAAGGCCACTTCTCTAAGATCCTTTCCTTCTTTTTAAGTCAGAGCTCTGTTCACTTTCTTCAATTTCTAATTGATTCTGACATTTCCTTTCAAGTTGTAATTGCTTTTTGTAGCTTTACACAGGTCCATCTTGCCTTTTTTTCAGGGGGTTATCATGGTTTAACCCCAGCCAGCAACTAAATACCACACAGCTGCTTGCTCACCACCCTGCCACAGGCCTGGGAGGAGAATCAAAAATGGTAAAACCCATGGGTTGAAATAAGAACAGTTTAATAACTGATATAAAGTAAAATTATAAAATAATAATAAACATAGCAATAACAAACAATAACTATTTCAATATCAATATAACAATAAACAATAATAAACAATAACAATAAGTATAATAGTAATGAAAAGGAAGACAACAAAGAGGGAGAGGAATAAAAGGCAAGAGAGACAAATTATGCCCAAATCAATTGCTTACCATGCTCTGACTGATGCCCAGCCGGTCCCTGAGCAGCAATCAGCCCCTTCTGAACAACTCCCCCCAGTTAATGCCATACTGAGCATGGCATTCTATGATATGGAATATGCTTTTGGCCAGCTTGGGTCAGCTGTCCAGGCTTGGGGCCTTCCTGGCTCCTTGTGCAGACTCGCAGTATCAGAGCATGAGACACTAAAAAGTCTTGACTTAAGGTAAGCATCACTCACTCAGAAACATCAGTGTGTTATCAACATTATTCTCTTCCTAAATCCAGCACTGTACCAGCTACTAGGAAGAAAATTAACTCTATCCCATGAAACTAGGTCATGAAAAACAAAGAGATAAACCCATCCAATCTGTCCTCCCAGTTGAAAGTAAGAATCCAAAAGTGATGACAATAGCAAGCCATTGCTACAAGATATATTCAGCTTCCAATGAACATACTTCATAAAAGGAGACACAGGCTTCGGAGTGCTACTTGTCCTTTCATAGATACCAATTTTAAACTTTGCACATTTCTGCACAGTCAAAAATCTGAACACTGATTTTCAAAACTTAGTAGAGCTCTGCAAAAATTGCAGGAGTATGTGTTATACAAGTAATATATGAATCAATGGTCTTAATTTTTACTACTATTTTAATTCTATGAGAAAAATATCTGTAGATATTTATAAACATTCTATGTTCCTATATAATTACTGAGAATATTTAAGTTCCTCTCAGTTAAATCGTAAAAGGTCAGTTTTCACAACATGTTCAGCTCTTAATATTTTAGCAACTATTTTTTAAGCTTGTGATGCTAGTTCCCAAACCATCTAAAAAGATGTAAAACACTGTGGTATTTTTGGTTGTTGCCAGCAGCTGCTCTTTGTGGGAAACATAGACTTTTATTTAATGCCTCCTCAGAGATGGCAAACAGATGGTTTAATGCACTCTTGAAATGTTTATGCTTGAGATTCAATTATTTTTTCTCAGTTAACAGCCGATTACTACTTTCAGGATAAAATGATGTAACATTCCTGATCTTAAGGCCACAGACTGGCACAGGCTAACATTTAAACATTGTTATACAGTTTGATTAAGATTCTACTTTTTTTTAAGATTTCCAGATCTCTGATGTCGAGTCCAACCTTTGAATACCACCATCTCAACTATACCACAGTTACACTAAGTGCCAGAACCAGTCTTCATAAACACCTCCAGGGACGGTGACTCCACCACCTCCCTGAGCAGTCCATTCCAATTTTTAATCACCCTTTCTGTGGAGAATTTCTTCCTAATATCTAACCTGAACCTTCTCTTGCACAGCTTGAGATTTACGTTCTCTTGTCCTGTTGCTGGTTGCCTGGGAGAAGAGGCCAAGCCCCTCCTGACAATAACCACCTTTCAGGTAGTTGCAGCGTGAAAAGGTCACCCCTGAGCCTCCTTTTCTCCAGGCTAAACAGCTCCCTCAGCTGCTCTTCAAAGAACTTCTTTGTCTTTCCTTTCCCTCCCCTGAGGGTGCAGCCTAATAAGGAGCAATGTCTGATAAATAGTAGCTAGGGCCCAGCATGTTGCTCAACTTCACACCTCTCTGGATCTGCCACAGAATTATTTCTTCACATATTTTTCACTTTAACAGGGTCCTGTAGTTGTTCAGGGGTAAATTTCCAAACCATTATGGAAAGGAAGTCCACCAAAAAATGGCCCATGTTCTCACATTCCATGCCACTTATGACTATTCACCCTTAGAGGAGATCTCTGAATAGTTTTCCTAGAAATCTCTTTCTTGATTCTAAACATGATGTAGACTGCACTGAGGAGACCTGTCAGAGGCAAGAACATGCTTTCCTTAACATCCAAAGGGAATTCAAAAGTCTCAAACACTGTTGTAAGAGGCCTGAAGGAAAAGGAGGCGAAAGGTCGAGGAAAATCATCCTCCCCTGTCTCCTGCAGAGGCAATACTGAATTTCCAGAGGCAGCACTCAAGGCCAGGGCAGGAGAGCAACACTGAACACACATTCTAGATGACCCTAATTGCCCTTTATGTTATCATGCCATAAAATTATATCCCCCAATACATCAACAAAGCAATCCTGATCCCTCTCCCTGAAAAGAGAGCCCTGAAAAAGAGTGCCGTGAAGGGCACACAGTACACATGCAGAAACGTACAGGGGGTTAGATAGCACACCCACATGAACAGACCAAGCCACATTGTAACTAGTGGCTCTGCAGCTAATAACAAATCCTTAGATCAATTATGTTTCCAAACCGCTCTGGGCAGGTCTGTTGTTACCTCAACCCTTGGTGCCACAACACTGTGCCAATTAAAGCTGTCATGGTTTAGGAATAGTACTCGCCAATTCAGTGCCCTCAGTGACACTCTCCCAAACCAGACACGGATCACATGTTCCCCCTGCCTTCCCTCTGTCTTCCTGCTCCAGGGATGGAGTTGAGAACTGGAGACACAAAAGGTGAAAATCACAGATTGAGACAAGAACAATTTACTGGAAACAGCCATGAGATAAGAAAATGAACAGTAACAGCAAAACCACTAATAACAAGAGTGTACAAAGTGGGACTGATTTTACATACAAAATGCTCACTGAACCTGACACGATGTGGCATGACCCCAGCCAGCAGCACCCCACTCCACCGTTCAGTCTGCCATGCTTGCCCCACTGGAAAGTGACACCCTTCTTGGAAGCCAGAGAAAGTCCTTTCCCCGCACCCCAGCAATGACAAAACCTGGTTTCAAATAACCTCTTAGACATGCCCATAGCCACACCCCTTCATCTGCTGCAAAAAAAATTAACTTTTTCCTGGCTGAAACCAGGACTTTTTCTCTAAACCTGTCCTCTTTCATTTTAAATCTGTTAATGCTTGTGCTATCACTACGTACTCTTGTAAAAAGCTCCTCTCCAGCTTTTTTGTAGCCCCTCTTTAGGCACTAGGCTGCTATAAAGTCTCCCTGGAGCCTCCTGTTCTTAGGAAGAAGAAAACCCACTGCCTGTCTGCAGAGGAAAGGTGCTCCTTTGATCATCACTGTGGCCCTTCTCTGGACTCATTCATGGTCTTCTTATTTTGGGGCACCCAAAGCTGAATGCAGTACTCCAGGTTGGTCTCGCCAAAGTGGAGGGGCAGAATTAACTCCCTCACCCTGCTGGTCACACTCCTTTTTCTGCACCTTAGGATATGGTTGGCTTTCTGGGCTGCAAGTGCGCATTGCCAGGTCATGTCAAGCTTCTCATCTGCCAATTAGCATAGCTATTCCGTTTGTTTCATTTTACTTTGGGACGGAGCGTGAAGTCATTTGATTGTTACAAAACAATGATAAACATGACAATACTTTGCGTAAGTCCTAACATATAGAAAAAAACTCCTAATAAAACATGAATTAAAATTTAGTAAGCATGAAATTTCAGATTTATTTGGAGAGAACACACAGCACTCAGCCTTCTTTAAGCTACTAATTATAAATCATTTAACAGAAGTCATGTAAGTCTGTACATGAGTTGTATGTATAACTAACTCAGTGTGAGTATTTTCAGATTTCAGAAATAGCTAGAAAACACAGGACGCTTTCAAAGGACAATAAAGCAATGTTAATATAAATGTGCTTTACTATATTTTTTCACTCAGTGGTCTATTTCTTTTTTAGAAACACGGTTATTTGCCTCAGTGATGGAAGCAGGGAGTATTGCTTTCTCCCAAGTTAGACACAAAATGTGTCCTTTTCAGTCCATGCTCAGAATATCAGCACTGGCTCACAAAAATCCTGTACCCAATGCTCTGCTAGGTTGTGACTTGAATAGCTAAAGACAACATGTTGTCCTTTTTCTATAAAAATTAAGAAAACAAAATCACTTACAGTAATGGGACTACTTCTTTACTGAAAATCTGAAGACGGGAAGATATTTTAAGAATACAGAGAGTTAAACATTGCACAAAATGTTGCTGTTTGTTATCAAATGAGAGAGCTAGGGAGATTGCAAAGGCATGTGGTTTGGTATTAAATGAAAAATTACATGGAACTTATTTATATCTTTAACTCTGATATAAAACATTTTTCCTCCTTCCGCAGTCCCTTTTTTGCAGGCTTAATGAAAACAAATTAAAATAAATAAAAGTAAGAGAAGAAAAATAAATAAAACCTCCCCACACATTCTTTTCACAGAAAACTGAGTGAAATTCCATCAATGGGATCTGACAGTGGTTCATTATTTCATCTCTCTGTGGGTGGGTTTTGGTTATTTTTTTTTTCCCAAATGAATTTAGCTTTGCTCTGGGTGACTTGAAATTTTTTATGGGGAGTACCTAGAAGAAATGACAGTAAGACTCAAGAACAAGAATTAAAGGAATGAAAGGAGAGAAGAAACAAAAATCTTAGTTGCTACTGGAAACTTTTAGCTATAGTCTACTGGAAGAATATAGTTATTAACAAGAATTATTCTCCATGGGAGTACACAAAGAAGAGTATTTGTTATTGTTTACAATAGCATGTTCATTAGCTTACATAAACTAGAGACTTTATAAGCCTCTTCAAATCAAACATTTTTTACCAGGTATTTTAATTGCTGATGCCTAGGCAACCATGAAATAAATTACAAGTTGCCCTTGCATGATTTAAACCTGGTATGAGACTTGCCACAAACAAAAGAAATATTTCTCTGCTGGATTTCTTTCTGCATCATTTACTCCCTGCAGTTTAGAGCAGATTAATGTGTTCAGAGACTGATTGCCGTAATTACTCTGCCCTGCTGCTCTTCTATATTATGCAAACAAATGCACACGATGAAAGAGAGAAAATGGACAAGAACAGAGAGTCTTAGGCTCTCCTGATATGCAACTTAAAACAGTAGATCGTGAATAAAAGCTAAAACTTTGAGCTAAACTTGAGTGCAGTTCACAAAGATAATGATACATATCATTAGTTCTTTTTCATGTTTGTTTCAATGACTTTTTATGTAATAATTTTCCATTAAAACTGGTTTTTAATTCATTCCCTTAATTTAGGAACTTTGGGACTGTGACAGATTTTCAGTGTTGGTAGATGTTAAAGTTCTTTGGAAAAACTGCTTCCAAATATTTGTTTGCCAGTAGCAATCATCAATTGAAACAATTCAGTTATATTTCAGTTACCAGAAATGACCATTATAAATAGTTTAGTTTTGCTTTTTTATTCCAAAAAAGAGTAAAATAAGAATTTTTTATAAATATGAAAAAAAGACTGTAAAACAAATCAGGAAGTTTCGGATGGTAATCCGATAATTCCTACCAGTAGTATGCTGACAATTTGTATACAGTATGTGTGTCTAAAATTTACATATTCACACACACTGATGAAATTACTCATACCTTTTTCTGACTACACTTTACCTCTCTAGCACACTGTAAGATACCTGGTCAAACAGTCCCATTTCAGGAAAAAGGCTCAAGCCCGTGACCTCCAGAGGTCTCTTTCTGCCAATGTTTTTGTGGCCTTATGAACCCAGCCTTCCTGGAAATCGACTGAAACTCCCACTGTCTTCTGTAAACCCACAATTCAAAACTCTAAGTGTTTGTAAGTGTAAATGTAAGTGTTCCTGCATTGGCCAAATGGGTTAAAATCTATTGCTGGTTATGGTTTACATAAATGTGATGGTTATGGCAGAGAAGTTGTCAAGATGTATTCTTAGTACTGTGTTGTTTTTTTCTCCTCCTCTCCTTTTTTTTTTTTTTTTAACTTTTGTGAATACTAATAAAGATATGCATAGAATGGGGATCGTTGTACTTTCCTTTTCTTGTTGTTTGTACTTCCTTCCCTGGGTAATAATCAAGAAGCAAGGTTTAGTAATTTTTTGTAATCAATATTAAGTAGCCTGTATTTGTAAATTCTCCTGTTTCCATGCTAGAGTAGACCTCCTTTTTAGGAGGACCTAAAAGGACCTTACAGCATTGACACTATATTAGGGATTAATTCCAAACTTACAAATGGTAGAAAAATCTATTTTCTTCATTTCCTTTGTAAATACTTTTAACTATTTTTGTGAATCTATCTGTGAGACTATCACTGAAATGTCTATTAAATACTGTTTTGTATTGAGCTTTTAAATATTTTTTCCATTACAGTAATGATATTTTAAAAATTAATACACAATATTGTATATGTACATATATAGTATATATTAGGTAAACTATAATATATGTATAAGTATTATATAGCTATGTAGATATATAGATATGCAGACATGTAGATATAGATATAAAGACAGAGAAAACAAAATGATTAAATATCATTCATTCATTCAAGAAAGAAAATTATAAAAAAGTAACACTTATCCTTGAAGGAGGATACGGAGAAATGGCAAACTTGCTTTTCTGCCACAAGGAGTTGTGTGCTAAAGTCCCTGGTAGTCAGCATGATCTCAGATAAGAAAGCATATCGTCCCTTAGAGGATTAGAAGAACACTATGTCTGTTTTATCTACTTGCTTCCTTTGAAGGAAGCATGTCTTACTTATATTTGTCTTGTCTTTCTCATGCTTTAAACTCCAAAATCAGATTACTTTCTCATGTGTCTAAGTATATTTATGGAAAATGTGGCAAATTCAGCTAGAGCTTTCTACTATATTTTTAAAATTTTCTGGGGATGCTTGTTACATTATTGCACTAAGAAAATAATAAACAAAAAAATTGATAGAAACACTACAAACACAAAAACAAAACCAAAAAAACCAACCAACCAAGCAAGCAAAAAAGCCCTCAAAAATCCCCAACCCCAAACCCAAACCAAACATAAACAAATAAACAAAATAAAAATCAAACCAAAGACAAGTAGAGAGTTTCTGTGAGGCTGTCAGTCTGATGAATGTGGTTCACTCTGTAAATGCAAAATGAATATTTGGGGCACAGGTCTCAAAAAAACCATCTGTTCTCAAAAATCCATAGATATTGCAGGGCTAGAATGATTCTAGAAGATATCTTCAAAGGTGAAAGCCATATAATCCAGTGGCCAATAAAGGCATTGAATAAATGAACTGGACTTATTTTGCCTGTTCTGTTTTCTCTGCTTCATATCCCAAAGTCTATTTTCACATAAAAGTAACCCTTTCTATCTTTTTCAGTATCTACCACTGGGAAGCTTGCTATTCAAAGTTCGCCTATCATGAAACTTGCAACTCAACCAGAATAACATTATGTTCAGTCAGACTGCAAACAGGTTCATGTGAGTTCAGTTAATTTGCAAACAAATGCTAGAATTAGATTTTCCAGGTTTTATGTGCTTTTGGATATTGTTACTATGGTTACTAAAACCATAGCATGGTTTTTATGGTTATGAAAATCCAAATTTTATTGCATTAAGCTTCCACTTAAGGCAAGCTCTTCACAGTGAATCAGGCTGGAGCAGTACCTTGTTTATACCAGTGAGGTCTTCCCCCCTTTCCCTGACCCCTGTCTCAGGCTGTCCTGCCATTCTTGCAGTCATACTTGTGACTCATGTATGTTAATCATTTGTTTCTCATGGCTTGGGAAATATTTATGCGTGTTCTGTCTTGTACCAGAACTTTTCACCCTTGATCACATTATCACTTAGTAAAGGTGAATCAGTTCAGCAGGGAGATGTTCAGAAGTCATTTCTTCCTTGCCTTTATCTACTAATTACAGCCTGCCATCTGAGATTTTGTAAGTGACAGTGTCAAAGATCCCAGTCTGTTCTAGTGCATCCTTAAATAAATTTTACTTCAACAGCAGTTGAAAATCTCACATAGGATGCTGGAGCATCAGGAAATATTTTCTCTTGGATTCTATTTATGAGGGCTTAAACCATTACAGCTCAAATTCATCCTGTAACAAATTTAGACTGATACTCATATCCTCACTTACGACTTCTCAGAAGATGACTAACAAGGAAAACAGTCTCAAACTATCTTTCACATTTAATGAACTAGATGTGCACACCTGCTCCAGTATACTATAATGAAGCCCTATTCTTTGATGAAAACCAGAAACAAGGGAAATTCAACTTATTGAAGTGAATGGTGAAAGCAGAATTAAAGAAACAGGCTTTCCTCTTGCACTTTAGCAAGCTTATTTATGCCTATTACTGTCAATAATGATTTTCCTTTACTGTCCTTCAGTAAGTAAAGGGTAAGATATTTTAAAATTCTATGCCAAACTAGAATACTGATGAAAGGAATTGTAGACCTGAACATCACAATGCCTACACTTCTTTCTTGGATATGTTCCTATCTCTTTTTCTTAAGAAGATAGTTACTACAAATACCCTCTGCCTTTTACCGAAGTTGAATAAAACAGTAGAAGTCAAGTCCAGATACAAATCGCTGGATATTGATAACCACCTGTTGTGGTTTGACTGCAGTCAACAACTAAGCCTCACAGACCTGCTCACTCCCCCTCCCCCACTGGGACTGGGGAGACAATCAGAAGGGTAAAAGTGAGAAAACTTGTGGGTTAAAATAAAAATCACGCATAATGGTGACTTAGGAAGACAGACACCATCACTCTGAATGTCGCCTCCTTCCTCCTTCTTTCCCCAGCTTCAGGCTATGTGCTAAGCTTCAGGCCATCTGGTGTGGGATATCCCTCTAAACAGCTGGGGCCACCTGTCTCAGTTGTGTCCCTCCCAAATTCATCGTGCATCCCCAGGCTGTGCTGGTGGGCTGGGGTGAGAAGCAGACATGGCCTTGGCTCCATGTAAACACTGGTTAGCAATAGCTGAAGCATCCCTGTGTTATCAACACTGTTTCCAACACTATCCAAAGCATAGACCCATAGAGCTACTTGGAAGAAACTTTATTGTATCCCAGCTAAAACCAGCTCACCGCTACCTACCCTTGCAGATTTACCTTAGATTTATTACAGCATGGAAGATCATATTTTTGTATCTTAACCAGGGGAACCACTCTGCTGTTTTTTGGTACCACTACTTTCTTTGGAACCCTGAAAAATATGTGCAAGTATGGCATCAAAGAAAAAGACTCTACATCAAGTTAAAAATTATACAGAACAGAAAATGGTAGAAATAAGTCTGTAAATAAACCTGAAGTAAATTTAAGAAAAAAAAAAGAAACAAAAAATCCTGCAAGAAGACTTCAAGTGAAGCTAGTAACCAATGGCCCACTTTTTAAAGGAAACATCTAGCTTTGTCTTTTTCTTTCTTTTATTTTTTTTCAAAGGCATGGAAGGACGGTTCCTTATCAAAATAAATCTTTGCTCTAAGTAAAAGACCTAGTTGTGTGGTCTTTGAAAGCAATTTGGAAACTGCTCTACTGACCACTTTAATTTTCATTCACATGTTGTGCTAGGAGTCAATGACTAATTACTTTGTTAAGAATACATCAGTGTAATAAGGTAAAAATATTGAAAACCTGAAAAATAGAAAAAAAATATATTAGCCAGTTGCTGATCTGCTATACTTGCTAAATTATGAATCAGGCTTAGGCAGAACTCAAATCTTATCAATATCACCTGATTTTCCATTACTTAAATAACATACCATGAAATCTAGCTCAGTGGTTGTTTGATTTTCTTTTTCTATAAATATATCAATCTTTTGAAATATTTGAATTTTACATAGTCTCATTAAAAAAGGCTATTTAAAGCTAATAATTATTTAATTCAATTTTGAGTTTGTTATTCAATCCAAAAGGGCTGGGTGAAGGACTCAACCTTGGATTTTACAAACTGTTGTAGTTTTAATCAATTTAATATTTGCAATTTCCACTTACTTTTGGGCTAGCCTCCGATAGCAGGTATTTTCCCTGAGCTGGTCATAAGATTTATCATCTTATCTTTCGTTAATATCCCTGTTAACATTTCTATTTTATTATGTGTGAAACAGAACAGCAAAATTTTGTCTAGTGACATAATATTAAGTATTTGTTCAAGAATGATTCCAGGGCGGTTAAACAAAGCATCATGACAAAAGATGAAGAAATAACAAAATGTCAGCCATGGGGGTTTTTTTTTGGAGAAGTCACATTTAGTTGATTATTTCATCACCGTTTTTCCCCTTAACACCTGTGACCAGATCCAGCATGAATACCTCCTGCATCTTGGTAGAAAAGGATGATCTTGCATAGTCTTGTTGTTTCTAATTTTCCGGATTTGGTCTTGGAAATATTTTGTTGCAACTCCCAGAGTCTACAAATGTTGCCTTGTGAGAATAAAACTGACTTTTTAATATGAAAAATGTTTGCCACTAATCTCCGAAATGTCATTGATGAGTGCTTGTAGACCTGGAAAGCTGCAAAGAAACAACAAACTCTTTTCTCCTTGAAATGTCTTATGTAGAACAATCAGTATCTTGTTAAACGAATATATTTTTCTCGATTTGCTTCTGTCCTTTAAGTGTATACACAGTGGGAGGATTAATTCACATAAACTCTGTCTAATATAAATTATTTTCTCTGTTTTCTATTCTTTGGTCTTTTACCCAAACTAAAATCAGGTTTACACACTGTGGCATAAAATATAGCTTTGCTTAATGATACAATAACTAATCCTTATACTTTTTTTTAAATTGCTTTCACATAATTTTTTAACCCTAGGCAGGTTAAAAGTAAAGTGTTTTTAAAAGCATTCACTATTTAATTATAGGGAACTCTTTTTTTTTACTTTTTATTGATGTTAAATGTGTTTTCTTAAGATATCTTGATGCTATTTTGATCTCCCATTAAATGATTTTCACTTATTCAGACAGTTTTACTTTCATTATAACAAATTTACGAATTAATAGACATGACTCAACAGTGCTTCAGCATTCTGTAAATGTTAAAGAGGTTTAATATGTTCCTGACAAAGACACATCACATTGAAGTAAATCAGACTTAACCAACTCAACTTTTTTTACCTCATTGGCTTCTAAAAAAGGGAATAGACATGGGGGAATTCTTTTCTATGACTTTCAGTAAATTCCCTCTAGGCAATGTAAGATAAAAATGAAAATGCTTAATTATAAAACGTCTAAAAATAATGAGTTTAATAAATATATACATGAACAGTCTTTGCAGGGGAACAGAAGAAAAACTGTTTTGTCTTATGATCATTTATGATTCTGCATATGTACTTTAATTAAAATTTGTAACTACCCAACACTTAGTGTAAGCTCCATCAAACTTAAAACTTTAGCTTCCTGGTGATAATTTCTGTGTTTATTCCCATATTAGTCTACAATTATTTTGTGTCAGTTTAATATTCCTTGTTTGCTAGAAATTTATTATTGTACCTTTTTCTTTTAGTTTCAATACTACTTCTTGTAGTATCTATTAGAGGCTTAAACGTTTACTCAGGTATTTAGAAAATTGTGTTTCCTTTGGTCTGATCTTACTTTACATGAAATATTGTCAACCTCCAACCTACATTCAGTTTTCTGTGACCCACTACTTAATTTGCTGTATCAGTGCTACCTGGAGATTATTCCTTTCACAAACAACAAAAGTACCTTTACATTAGATCATAATTATTCTAATTCTCTAAAATGCTGTGAGCATCAAGCAGCTTAATACTATGAATGTTATTTGCTCAAAGCTCAAACAGTTGTCTGTTTTCATCTTCCTGTTTATAAATGCTGTATTCTTATTCCTTTATGAAGTATTTGAGGTTTTATTTTTCTAACTGGTGAGTTTTGTAGCATATCAAAAAACACTAAAAAGGCTAGTCCATAGGGAATTTTGTGATGCAAGAAAACAGGGTGATTTAAATTTTTTTCATCTAATGCCATAAAATACAGCTTTCCCAGGGTGTAAAGAATGAGATGACTAAAATATATTTTACAGTTTAAGAGATGGTAATAGGGTAACAGCAGTGTTTCAGAAAAGCTATGAAACATTCTATAGCTGAAAAACACTGACTCAAATATTACCTAAATTTCACATGCTGCTTGCACAGTTTATATGCTGCTACTGTACACTGCAATTGAGAACTTACAGGATTTTATACCAAATTTGATTTTTTTAATCTACTTGCTTTTACCCAACTGCCAGAACACCTTCTTTTTATATGCTCTGAATCTTTATATATCCAATAAAAAACCCTTTTATATATAAATCCTCCTTCAAATAGAAAATTTTTGTAACATCGCACTTTCCTGAGTACAAAATGATCACTTTACCACTTTAAAATCCATCAAAAGTCATAGACTGTTTAGAAGGAAGCCAGTGCTTGTGACAGTGAGTACATGCAGACTGGAAAAGCAGGGACAGGATGTTCCACTATAGGTACTCCATGGTAACTGACTTGATAAGATTCTTATAAAATTTTCAAAGAAGTTTAAGCTGGAAAACTAGAATGAGGTTCAGTATAGACTGAAATGATGTCAAAAATTCAAGTACCACCTTACCAGATTTAAGGCAGTGAAACTACCTTTGCAATATCTGCCCTTAGCTTTAATACATATAGAGCTTGTGTGTTTTTATTGTTTGATCTAACCTAGTAGAAGTTTGGTAACACTGTAAAACATTGCTTTTAAGGAAAACTTTCCAAAGATAGAGAAAAAGTCAAAAGATGGTAATTACACAATTTGCAACCCATGTTTACTCATTTCTTTCTATGGATAAGGACCCTGATCCTTATAAAATCTCCATTAGAACAACGGAATATTGCTGTAAAATTTTATTTTTTTATTTATTTTTAAATCTAACAAGGACAGGGAGCATATAGTGACTTAATTGCTCCGGACTTTTCATAGTCACTTTTCCAAAGAGATAATATATTTGAGTGTACTGTATCTAAATAAAACCCTATATATTGGTGGTCTGCCCTTATGGTGAAGTTGTGTAAATGAGATTAAGTTAAGTCTGAATACAAGCATCCACTGATGGCTGCAGGACAGCACTTTAGGAGCGCATTAATGCACTAGTTTTCCTTTTAGAAACAGGAGGGGAACCTCTTTGGCCACAGCTGAAAATTATGCCTTATACATGGTGCAGCCATACCTATAGCATAAGGTGAGCTACAGGTACCTTCCTGGGCCTGATGTGGCACCATGAGAACTCAGTTAAAGAAATTCCAGTGACTATGAATGACACAAGCCTGCAGTGTATTACTTGGGAGTGCTTCCCATTTAGACAAGTATGCAAAGTATCTGTTTTTCCACCAGTTCTGATTCTCTCAAGAGCCGAATACACATCATGCCTTTTCCAGTGTTTTTGTCAGACTGTCAGATTACATTACCAAATGAAAAATTGACTCCTCTGGTGTAAAACCAGTGACAGCATAATTCCAGCTTTGTGCTGTAGGGTGAGAACTCTACGGAGCAGGTCAGAAACGTGATTACACAAAGAAATTCACTGAAGGGCTTTCAAATTAAGCTTTTCAAATGTCATAATCTGATGTAAATTTATAAGAACAGGTTCAATATAGATGAAAATATTTTTACTTTAGCTTAGCTCTTTTGAATCAAGAACAGATGCTGTTGTATGGTTTGTTTTTTAACTTGGCATAGTTCTGAAATTATAGATGTGTACTGTTGTGCTGAGTTGCACCAATAGCTGTGTTTGTGCTCAGTGTCTTATTCAGAGACATTCCAGAGCATTTCAGAAGACAGTTTCATATGTTTAATAATGACAAAAATGTGTGTTTAGCCACATCAGCAGCAGAACTGGAGCAGCAGAACTGGAAACAGCTTCATCCATCTCCATGCTTTAGGTGAATACCTTCATTAGAGTTGGTAATGTTATAATGTCAGATATAAACATTCCTCTGGGAGGCTGTACGACTCTTGAGCATTCAACATAGTGAGCTTAGCTATACAGCTGGCTTACACTTGACTTTGCATTTCGTCCTATGAAGATTTCTAATTCATTGGTTCAGCAGAGTGAATGCCCTGTGCTGGGGTCTGTTTCTCAATAACTTCTCTTTCTTGAGAAAAGAAGAATGTATATTGGCTAGATTATTCCAGCTTACTATGTTCTCTTATTTAAGCTAAATGTTTGGTGTTCTGCCGTTTCAGACATCAGTGTCCTGTGAGAGAGTTTGATTGTCCCTTCAGACGGCTCTGGGTATTTCAGGCGCCTTTTAATAATGGATAAAAATGTGTGAACTACTTTCAGCAACAGGGCACGACAAATATAGTAACTTCTGACAAGCTATGACAATGTACAATACATCATCTGTTCCTTGCACTCTAGTAAAAATCTGCATCCCTACAGAGAGGCAAGTTACATACCTGGCAATATCTGCCTATGTGCCAGGCAGTTGGTAACTATTCTGTGATATAAAACCTGTTAGTGGTGGAAGAAGAATGACCTACCATATATTTATTGTAGACTAGAATATACAGAGACATAGCTGGTAGTTTGACAGAGTACAGCCATGATAGTTTGTGTTATTATTAAACCTTTTTTTTGTGTATCAATGAAGACTATATTAACTCTCCCATAATAATTGCTTATGTATGAGCTTTGCTGTGTTAATACAAAGTGATCATAACATTAGGATTAAAATAAAAAAGGAAAAAAATTCTCACACTGTTGAATAGTGTACAAAAATTTTTGAAAGCTAGACTGTATGTCAGAATTCTACATGAATGGATTAATCCTAAAAGCCACAGTTAAGATTTATTTTATTTTTTCCAGTCCTGATTGACTACAAATATCTGGTTTTTTTCAGATTAGTTAGCATTTGTAAAGTAATGCTGCATGTGAATTTTCAAAACAGGGTGTCTCCTGTACAAAACCAGAATATACATATGTGTATAAGTAAAAATGAGTAGAATATTTTCAGAACTAAAAAATATGAATATGTTTCATGAATATTGACCATTTTTGTTTTCTGCATTCATTGTGAAACTATTCAGAAGAAAACTGAAAAACTTTACATAAGACTACACTTTTGTGAAAACTAGTTTCTAAATTACATCAGAACAGATAAGCTATTAGATATTTTTGATTTTAAGGGAAGAAATTAAAAATTGCCCCTCAAAGTTTTCAGAACAGGCATTTCATACCTTTTTCCTATGATTTGGTTTATTCATCTGATTTATTTAATACTAGTCAGGAAACTATGCTCAGATTTTAATGTCTTTGACATAGCTGACTTGATACAGTAAGTAAATAAATAAAGATCCATACTTCTTTGCTAGAGCCATTTAAAATGTAAGAATGCAGGCAGTGATTCTCAGGATTTACCCTGACTACAAAATAATTTGGGAGCATGTTTTTTGTTGTTTTCTCTGGTGATATATTTGCTATTCTTTAGGGTTAAGAATGGATTCTTAATTTCAGTAGCTATACTTAGTATTCTTTATATTACTGATCACTAAGGGCATATTTAGTTTTAACTCTTCATTTACTTTATATTTAAGGGTCTTAAGCCATTCATGACTCCGGAGATAAGTAAAACCTTTGGTGTATGTTGGTGCACCATGTTTGCATTACTCTCCAAGAAATAGAACTAGTTTATATTGAAGTAGCTTATTTTAACTCACTGCACAGAGATTTATTTGGCTTTTCCTCTTCTTTTCTGAAAAAAAAAAAAGCAAACCAAAAACCCCAACAACTTACAAATATATAAATCAGCCCTTGAAGATCAGACAAATGACAAGAAAATAGTTATATTTCCCTACAGAATATTTCTGGCTTAGTTTTTGGTTTTTTCCTAAATATAGAGTTCAATTCTTGAAAATAGGGTATACATAGTAAAAGTTATACTGGAGATACTTCAGAATGATTTGAAAAGAAACCTTTAGAATGTACTCTGTTTTGATATGATACTCTATCCTTCTTTCACTTATCATGCTGTCTAACTGCATTCAGTTCCTTCAGTCTTCATGTCTGCTATAATAAGGTATTTCAGAAGGAATCCAGGCTGTCCACTTATTTTTCATCTATTTTTAATAAAGTAAAAAAGAGGAAAAAAAAATTACAATGGAAAGTATTTTGGAATTGTTTTTTAGAATACAGGTTTTCCTATGTTAAGAGGTAGTCTTCCATCCTGTCTAATTAATTCAATTTTGCTTTTTAAGCAGCATCTCCATGCTCCAGCTTTTATGCTTTTCAAATCCCTTGAAGTACCTACAACAAAAAATTTGCAGATGATCTTATGGGCTGTGCTCCAGCTCAGATCCTCAGATCAAATGCTAGCAGCTTCACTTGACAAAAATCTTTTCCCATTTATTTCCACTTCTGTGATTAATATCTATTCTCTTGCTATGTTAAGTCTGATCAGATTTTAACTCAAAGCTTGTCATTCTTTTCTAGGTGGTTTTTGGAAAGGGTTATTGATGCATTTATCTTGTGAGCTATAAAATGTTTGTCTCCTTTTTATAAGGGTAATTGCACAGATGTTGCACTGGCTGCTCTTCAAGACATTAAGAGTGACCTCTGGTTCAAGGAGGAAATGCAAGTTGTAAGCAGGAAAATATGTTTTAATTAGTGTATCTATAACTCCAGCCACAAGACCAATAATTAAATCAGTCTGATCCAATAAGTATTTCGATCAGATTCAGATTTTATAGTTTGCTGTGTAATACTGTAACAATCTTACTTCTTTTAAGCATTTAAATAGCATTTTAAGAGCGAAATCCTGTGTTCATTGTACTGTGAGAGAGCACTAGGAATGTTGTTAAATGCTTGGTGTTGTACAGCAGGATTAAAAGGGCTGTGTTTGACAATCTCGGAGTCTTTTAGAGCTTCCATCACTATTTACCAAGGTGGAGTTTAGGTGGGACAACAACAACACCATCATCACACTGTCTAGACATACATAACCAGGAAATACTCATCAGGATGGGATGTTTTATAGCTGTACAGTGATTTCTGTCCAGAAGTTTTTATTATAACTCACATATGCACTTACATGTGCATGCGTCTGCACACATAAACACACACACACAATCTGATCAACCGTGCCCCACCAAGAATCACTTTCCTGTGGCTGAGACTGTATTCTCAGTAGTGGCTTATGGTAATATTTTATTCCTAAGCTTCTGCTGCTGTTGTTTACTGTCATATGTATGAAACATATGTACGCTTCTCTTATTCCATACAAAAAGCACCATCTCAACATTATTGCAGGGCCTTCTGAGAACTATTTGATTTTCAGTGTGTTGAAATCCACCACGTTTGTGTGAGGGGGAAAAAAAAGAAGGCAAAACAAGAAACCTCCAAAAGACTAAATGTAAAGTCGGGGAGAAAAATTTTTGCATAAAGCTTCATTTTTCAACTGTACCTTGAGGACTTTTCCTGTACTGAACTCAGTATGTCAGTTAAATAAGACAAATACCTGTTTCTGCTGGTCAAAACAAATATTTTAAAGGAAGTGGCAGTTAGTATAAGATCAGCAGGTTTTCTCAGCAATGACATATTTTGATTGATAATATTGCAGATATATTCCTTTAGCATACTACTTTTTCAAATAAATAATTTAAATATGAGTGTTAGTATGAGACCAGATCTGTTGACAATAAAGGAAACACAAAACCTGGGGTTTTTAGCCATTTGATTTTATCACATAAAGGCTTTACTTCCCAAATTGCAGGAAAAACCCCCATGCTATTTCAAGGACAATTTTTTGGACTAATATCTTTGACTATTTTGGAAAAAGAAAAAATACAGACGTTTTATTATCAAAAAATGAAATTTTGTATGATAGTTAAGATTTACTTTTGTCTATATTTTATGTACATAAATGAAAACATTCACAAGAGAAAAAATATTTTTTCCAGGACAATTTTTAGTCTAATGATAAAAAACTTTCTATTAGAGAAACTTTAATTTTTTTTTAAACTCACTTATTAAAAAGTTTGTAATAAAAAAAACTCCACAGAAAATTATGAAGAAGGAATTTATAGTTTCAAATTTTATTAGATATCTATTTTTAGACATATTTAGACTTGCCATCTTTAAATCCAGGCTAGAAGAGTATTTGTGAAACAACTGACAGATGCCTCCCTAATTGCTACTATAAGAGAAGAAACCTATGGTTTCTGCTGTTGAATCATAAAACTTAATTGCTAGGTTGGGCCTTAATAATGATAGCTCAATGTTTAAGTATTTGTGGTGCACAAAAGCAGCTTCACTACTGAAATGCAAACAAATTCCCCACAAATCCACAATGTTTTCAAAATAATGTAAGAAGTGAGAATAAAAAGACCTTATTTAAAAAAAAAAAAACCTTTTTAAAAAAAAAAAAAAAAAAAAAAAAAAAGCCTTGATAATGTTGAAGGCAATAGACAGGGGTTATCAAAATGAGACTAATCCCTTTATTCTTCATTTGGCTAACATAAATTGTACAAATCATGCATTTTTCTCTTTATGGTACTTCTGCCATGATGAGACTCAGAGCTTTGCAACTATTCAACAGGTAGGACAAACTATTGTCATGTGTTGTCATGTGCAAGCACACAAAGGATGTGAAACAGTTTCTGAGGCATATATAATGCTGACTGGTTTTGTTTTTAATATCAGTGCAGAATTAAATTTCCTTCAGGTGCCCAAACTTCTTCTTTTCACATAGGCAGACCATATTTATATATACACCCATAGGAACTCAGAAGACCATCACTCTTGGGCCATCTTTAGACAGAGGTCATTGTTGTGCGTGTCAGGACACAGTAAATTAATGCCATAACATTCTAGTTGTCTCTGTGCCAAAGACTTGAAGAAATGGGCTGCTGAGGGCAACTGCAGGAGAAAAGTGCCATGGACTAACACAGACCAGAGAGGAAACAGTTGCCCAGGGGAAGCCAAGGACACATCACTGCCACAGCTGTTCTGGTGCCCGTTTTCCAAACTGTTGTAGAAGAACATTTCCCTATATTTTCCCAAGCTGCATGGTAATGCCTGCCAGGATGTAGCTGTCCTTAAATCAGTGGTGTATAAAATGGAAATACTTTTACTATTCTCTTGGATTTTGAGACTGCAGGATGAAGCTAGGTTATAATTTCAGGCATTTTCTTGCAGTTATGAAAACTAAAGAGTAATTTATGTACTGTAGGTACCTATATGTTTTTATGTATACATACCTTTGGTTAAGGTAATTAATTTTTGATTAATTTTAAATAATTATTTTGTCAAAGTAATTATTTTCAAAGTAATTACTGGTCACCAGGAGCTGTTATTTTATTTAAACTTTAGGACTACAAGATTTAAAAGGAAATCATATGCTTTAGCATTTTAAAGCATCATAGGGAAATAGTTCACAAATAAGACTTTCATGCAACATACAGTGATTTTCACTAGTTACTTGCCGGAGGTCTTTTAAGAGTCATCCTAATACCTAGGTGTAACACTGGTCTAACACAGATGTCCTGAGAGCTAATAGACTCTTTATAGGTAGACTGTACCTATTAAATTATAGTAGAAGTATTTTATAACCTTACATTTAATCGAAAGTAGCTGGGACAAAGAGAAGAAAAGCTTTTGATAGCCACTGGTCTCCTTTCTGCCTAAATTATCTTATGCTCTGTAGATTCTCTTTCTAAACCAGACCATTGAGCAATTACCTGGTTCTGCTTATGCTTTCAATAGCTTCTAAAGGCTAAAATCCTCTCAGAAGGACAGCCCATGTACAAAGGTGAGCAGTACTCAGCTGCATTAAGAGCTGATCAAGGAGTAAAGAAAAAGTCACACCTAGGCAGCAATTAATACCACTTCAAGTTAAAGGTGATTTTCTTACAATATTTTTACTTTATAGTATGCACATTGGCTCTCATTCAGTCAAACACTTATGCCAGACCAAGTTATTACTTTGAATAGACAAAAAAAGTTTCAAAATCAGAATCTCCTGCAGATTAGGAAGTAGCTCTGTTCATTCAGTGTCCTTCAGGCTTGTTTTCCTTCAGCAGTACTATGATAATCTCTTTTTTCCCCTCTTTCTGTTGCACATATTCTACACAGTGTTAGATGCAGAACGGAAGCACTTATACCAGGAGAGAAATTAGGCTGGGCTCTTTAATGCAAATTATAAAAAATAAGTACATCCTTCCTTTGGCTATAAAGGGAATCCCAGGCTGCTTTTCTTTCAAGTTAGGTAACTCCTTCAATAGCAGTTCCCATCACATTTCTCCTATACACACAGAACTTCTAAACATTTGTCTCCAGAATCATTAATAATTGCTTCCTACAGATTGGAAGGAGTTATTACAACAAAAGGAAATTTACTCATAGTCAGACGGCTACCACACAAGGAATATAAGATCCAACTGTTGTTACGTTATTGTGCCTGTGAGGGTATAGCACCTGTTACGATCTTTGTTTAATCACCTTGCTCTTTGCCTTCTGCTCATCGTATTTCCCAAGGCTGTTAACTTCTTCTTTCTTCATTCCACTGCTTAATCTCATCCAGTTTATGGAGGGGAGGGGGAGGGAGGGCACGGGGGCGGGGGGCAGAAAAAGTGTACTTCTAATCGTCTCAATAAGAAAGCTGGAGAATTTTAAAATACCATTATCTATGTCTTGTCTTACTGAATTTCTACTGTCATAGTGCAATTTTAGTAAACCTAGTGATGTATATTGAAGATGTAAATTGAACATTTTATTAGATTGCTATCTTTTACAATTAATCTATTTTTTAAATTTTGTTTTTCTTTAAGTATCAGAAAATATTGTTTAAAATATCTCAACTAATTAAGTAGTTAGATAACTTTTAAATATTACCAGTAGGAATGTATGCAAAGATTGTTGCAATACTAGTAGGAAAATATATCACTATTTACCTCTTTTAATTTCTAAAATAAATCCTGAAAAATTTTGAGGGAACACTGATGATTTCCATGAGTGAAATCTGTTACTAGACTTACTACTAAAATTTACTAGTGCATTTTTTGCAGAGATATTTCCCTAGAAAAGCCACAGTGTTCTAAAAAATAAGTCACTAGAAAGTAATCAAGGTAAGAATGATCACTTATTTTCAATAGTATCTCTCATATGGAAGATAATTTGTAGGTTTTAGAATGATTTGTCTGTAGGGAAAATCTGTATGAAGGTCATCCTGAGGTTATTTGCCTTCATCTATTTCTCATATTAAAAGCAATTAGTTCTGATAGGATAGACATTATGTAATAGAAAAACAAGTCAGTGGAGTAATAATTGTTAGAATATGGTGAAGAAGAAAGTTTCTTCTCATTCTCGTTTGAGAACAAAACAAATAAGGGCACCATTTCTAGAATTTTGCGTTTGTCATTACTGTGTGCGTCATTCAATTATCATTATTAAAACTCCCATTACTTTAACAATACTTTAAAATTATTACTATTTTTATACTTGTTGACAGATTAGTACTGCTAAAATGGCACTTCGTTTAGGGATACTATTATTCATCTCTTGATGATGACAAAAAAATCAAAACAAAGTTAAGAGGAAACTGGCAAGCTCATTAAAAGGACTTTTTAAAAATAGAGAATAAGATTAGATAATATAGTTATCTGGTTCTCATTATAAATATTATTCTAGGATCAACTCAGTAAAAACATAAAAATGTGAAAGACTATTCAGACTATTCTCTTTCCATTTGCACTTGCTGTGGAATAATATTCGATGTTTATACAATGTTCATAGAAACAGAAAGAAAATGTTGATAAGAACAATTAATTAATCTGCAAGAAGACTGGGGATATAAAATTTCTCAAAACATGAATTGTAGGATTTTCATAAGCTGCTTTCAGTAGTATGTATGAAAGAAAAGCAATCAAAGTCAGAAATGTGTTATTTAAAATATACAGTGGAAATATTTATTAATTTTCTTGAGGAAATAAATGCTATTCCATTTGTTTCAAGTAATATTAAAGAACTAAACTGCAAAAGTTTTCCATAATGTCTGGAGTCTCAAGACAACTCTTAACTAAATGCTGCAGAAGAGCAATCTACTCAGGATGACTCGTGCTGTCCATATGAAGTTGTATAAAGAGAAGCCCAATCATGAAAATGTTTATTGGCTTGCACAGAAAAAGAGCAAGATTTTGTTTTTTGCATTTTCCTTGCCTCTGAAGACAGAGGCTGATAACTAAAATATATTTTTAGTGTAACTACAATGGTATACACACAGCATGGCAATGAAAAAATAACACCTATATTTTTTCTAACTAATAATGCAAGGGAAATTATACTAATCAAGACAAATTAATAACTCAGTGTTTAAACATAAACACAAAAGGTGGTATCCAATCGGCATATAAATAAGTATTTAATTGTTCAGAAAAAATCCATATTTCCATAAATATAGCTGCTTGAATTCATTAAAATATAGACATATTTGTAAATAAAGACATTTTAAAGACTGGATAAACCTCTCAAAGTAATATTCCAAAAAGTTTCAACACTTCCTTAGTTTTTAAAATTAACGTCAATGTTTAAATTGAAAGTCATAATAGCAACATTTCTTATTTATTCCCCATTAATAATTATTCTGGGGTAGTCGTTAAGGCAACAGGACTGGAACACCTATCAGATACCAATTTCCAAAAGAAGCTGGAAATATTAACATTTGTGCCGTTGTTTCAAACCAAAAGGACACAGTTATAGTTAAGCATTGGAGCAACAAATAATATCTATAGAAGACAGATTGCTTTTTGTTTCCTTTATTTCAGATTTTTATTTTCCTCCTTTGTAACTTGAACTCAAATAGTTTAAATCCTGGTATTAGTTCTTTTCTTTTCCCAGACTTAACACTAGTAAGTTTAACTGAAACAGTTAAGGACCAAATTAACTACTTAAAATTCCTTCGGTTTTAAACTTTTCTCAAATTATTACCCTTATCTAATAGGATATTATGAGGAAAAAAAAAAGACCTCTTTATTTCCTCTTCTGCTGAGGACAGCCAGCAGTGGAGCACGTTGCCTCATGTCCTGAGAGGCATCCATCCTTCAGGATTTTATTTGTCAACTAGACTAAGACCTGAATGGCCTTGACCTGAATGGTCTGACCCCAGAGGCAGCCCATTTTCTGGCAGAGGAGTAGCCTAGAGATCTCCCAGGGTCCATTTCATGATCTGCAAAATACTTGTAGGTACAACTTCTCTATGTCACATTAGTACAGAGAATAAAGTGTAACTTGTACAAAATTTGAGTAATTTATCCTCATTGACAAAGATCTTTTGGATTTAGTGATCCTTTCAAATCACACTAGGTGAATAAATAAGAATAGGAATGTTTTGGATATTTGATCTGTTTTCATTTGCTGTCGCATCTGGAATTGATTGCTTAAGCTCTCAATGGAGTAAAACCCCAACTTTTAAAATGTCTTTTAAAACCTTGTGCTTCTGTTTGTGTTTTCTGAGGCGAGTCTTAATGTGCATGAATGTACTCTTACAAGATTCTGTAGAAAGATTAGCATGAAGGAAGAACTCCATAGGAAACTACGATTAGATTTTTCTTGCTCAGTATACATCTGTTGTAAAAATATGTCCTAAAAAAAGTCTTCCTGGAATCAAACAAGGGTCTTAGGACATCTCTGAATTCCTTACTTTCAGGTTTCTTACTAGTTAGCTACATTGCGTCAGGGTTTAATGTATTAGTTCATTGAGGTTGTAGCTCTAGGACTGGGCTAGTTAAGGAAAGGATCAATTAGGCCCTTGAACACTTGAGCATAAGGTAAAAATAGCTGGGGTTAGAAATCTGAGCAGGATAATTCAGGTGCTTGAGGCTTGTTTGGTCTCTTATTTTTCTGTGTCCACAAACACACTCAGAACTGAATTTTGTTATATTCCAGTAGCTGAAAAACAGCCATTTTGGATTTTTTCATTACAACAATAACATCCAACAGCCACAAAATAAATAAATAAATAAATAAATAAAAATGGCTGTTATTTGATTGAAGGGTCAGTCAATCCTTTTTGTCCTGACTTTTCTCTCCTTACTGCCCCATGCCTTGGCACATATATCCAGTTTTGTTTCCACACCACAAATTGCATAGCTGGATTTCTTCCAGATATCAGAGAATACAAGGTTCAGCAGCTTGGGTGCCCTGTGAAACTCAGGACTTCACTAGGTTTTGCTGTAGAAGATAGGGATGTCCAACAGAGGTCTCCCAAGTATTAGGAACAGGTAATGCACAGTCTTAAATATTATATATTCCTCTGCCCCCAGCAGAACATATAGATGTAAAGCATATTTTACTCTCAAAATTGCTGTCAGTATATGCACCACATTTTGGAGGGAACTTGGGAAATAGTTTATGGCTGTTTCTGTGCAGCATCTTGTAGTCATTAAAGCAACATCAGGAAAAGTGATTGTAGCTGGCCTAATTTGCAATGTTTGTGTCACACGCATTAGATGCAAGAGTGAATCATTTAAGCTGCTGCAGCCATTTTCTACAAGATGGTTTGATTGTTTCAATGGCCATCAATTTAGGCACAACTTATTTCTGCTGAGGTAAAGTGTACCTCATATGCCAAGAAAAGCTTATATCATTTAAGGTTAGACCTAGACATTTGAAAATTACCATTCTTTCCATGTCATATTACTACTTTTTGATTGCTCTGGCAAATAAACTAAGAGAGATTATATACTGAGCTG
Source organism: Platysteira castanea (assembly GCA_013397175.1). Classification (NCBI taxonomy): domain Eukaryota; kingdom Metazoa; phylum Chordata; class Aves; order Passeriformes; genus Platysteira; species Platysteira castanea. The sequence goes on from VYXC01003452.1 coordinate 106,889, forward strand.
CGGTCAGAACAATACATATATAGATATTGTAGGCTTCTGTGCTTCCTTAAAATCCTAACACACTTTTGGGACACTCTTTTTTCTATACTATTTTGTTCAAAGGACAGTATTAATAAGATTGCAATGTTATTAATAATATTAATTGATACTATTCAATTTTTCTTCACTATGAAAATATTGACTACATCCATAAGCACCTTCATATTGTCAAATATTTCACAGCTACCCTGAAGCTGCAAGCATTTCTTGATTTTTTACAAAGCATATTCACTGGTTATTTTCTTAATAAATAAAATTCATAATTTGTCTCTAAGGCAGCCTCAGACAGGATCTTTAAAAGATTTACAAGTCTTTTTTTATTATATCACACAAGTAGTGTATTTTCTGAGAAACACAAAACTCCGGGAAGGTTCCTAGTCTTTTCCTTCCTTTTACATGTGTTCAGGGTTTCTTTCTAATTTCTAGCATGATTTATTGGAAGAAGTCCTTGTACGGACTAATTGTGAAGCAATTTTTGTTCCCCTGGAAACTGGAAGGATGTAATTTGATTTCTGAGAAATTAAATCATAGAATATCTCAACTTGTAAGAGACATAAGCATCGTGAAGTCCAACTCCCTGCTCCTCACAGGACTACTCAAAAATAAACCATATCATGAAAATTTTCATCCAGAGACTCCTTGAACTCTAAGAGGCTGAAAAAATAAAAATTAAAAAAAACCAAACAAGCAAGCAAACAAAACCAACAAAAACCTATTTTATGTTACTCAAAATATGATGCTTTAGTGGGAAGCCTGAAAACTTTGGTATAATCAGTCCCACATTTTTTTGTTACTACTCACACATTTTACCTATAGATATTTTTTGACAGCACATTTCACAAAGAAAAAATTTATATTTGCAATCATATTCAAGGTGTAAGAGAACTTGCATAATATTTAAAAGTTATTTGCTTCTCACTGATAAGCATTTATTCTAAGTTTCCCATCCTGTTCCTATTTTCTGTTCTTTTTCTAGTCCCCTCTTTCCACCTTGTAATTAAACATCTTTATCTAGCCTGCAGAGTAGATCTTTTATCTAAGAGATTAATGATTTTTTTTTTTTTTTTGGTTATTAATGCAGGTCAGTCATGAGCTAAAGAGACGGAACTGATATGAAACTCCTTCTGTGTCACATTTGTTTGAAGAGGTGTGCGTAGTTCTGGGCAAAGGAGTTGTACCAGAGAGAAGTTTTAAGGACCACGGAGGCTGAGAATTACTTTCTGAATGGCTACTAAATGCCTATGTGGGCACTAGTGTGGTGTGAAACTGGGATATTTTGCATTTCTGCATGGTTAAAGGGATATTTTTGTTTTTGCATATCCAACTGCTAGAGGAACACTGGTCTATTGACACTGGAGAGAGGCAGTCCTGGATGAAATGTGTCTCACCTAACTCTAGTTGCCTGAAAAATGGGCGTCTAGTCAAACCTATTTGTCTAGGCCTCTTCTCCCTCCCCTTTCAGTCAACAGAGAAATAGATTCTGCCACAGAAAATTCATGCCCTTATCTCAGACACACAGCCAAGATGAGATGGATTACTTCCTGGGAGCTGCCTCTTTCTCGAGTAACTATCCTAGGCTACATTTTGACCTCTGAGCAGCATTTTAACTTTTAGATGTCTAGCTGAGCTGAAACACACTCTTTACATACATTTGTAGATCAGATTTCTGTTTGCAAACAAGAAAATTAAAGACTGGCAAAGCCATTCTATAAGCTGGAAGCAAATACTGCTAATATATGTTAAAAAGAAAACTGTATTTACATGGACTGTATTTCCAGCCTTTCATCTGATTCTTTGTCAGTGATCTGCGGGGTTCAAAGAGTCAGCAGTTCTCAACGCCGTAAGATGAGGAGGCTGAGGAGCAGAAGGGCAGTGTGGACATCTAAGAAAGCTCTAAGTGCTTGAACAGTGCATTCAGAGTGAACAAACAGATTGATCAGCACTACAGGAACAGAGAACTGTGTTGTTGCAGGTGAGCTACATCGGAATTAGTGAAAAAAAGTAAACTAATAACAAACAGTGAAATGGATTAGTATTATGTTAGTCAATATTTTGCAAAGAGCTGAACAGAATTTGGATCTTCATTGCTAATTTGTATGTCTCTATGTTTGGAAACATTAGGCCAGTAAAGAGAGGGTACAGACCTTAGACTTTACAAATTTAAAATTCAATAGAATTAAAAGTTACACTCTAAGGTTTTGCTTGAGCATGATGTATGTATCTTGTTAATATGTTAAAAAAAGCTCATATAATCTCTTTCTTAAAATTTGAAATTATTTTTATTTCTAATTGCCTTCTGAACAACATGAAATTTTTTGAGTATATTTTCAGGAGCATCTGGGTTGTTAACAATGTTATCTACAGTTTTGAAATTACGTAGTTTAAATTTCCTCCAGTGAAATGCCAGAAATGTCAGCCTTTATAGTAAGCTCTACTTTGAAATTAACTTTTCAGTTGTATGTGAATACAAATACTTCATTCATTGTCTTCTAAGCAAAGAAGCAGTGAGAATGTCATAGTATTTTGGGGTGCTTTCATGTCGCCATTTCTAAAGAGATGAATCTGACATCGAATATTACATTAATTCAGTTATGTATTTTTATCGACCAGCAGATTTTTGTGTCCACCCAGTGTTGCACAGATTCAGTTTGTCCTCGAATCAGTCACTGTGAGTCAGTTTGCCAGAAGAGATAGATGGATAAAACAGATGTATGAAATGGAAGGAGAGAATATACAAAAGCTATGATAGATTTTGCTAAAATTTCCCTCTCAGCCCAGGTACACACTAAGAGAAGACTGAGCTCAAGGACCAGAGGCAAGTGGAACTAATAAATTACAAGATTAGTTAGTGGGTTTGTACAGAGAAATCATAATATCCTGCTAGCTTTTTAAAAATTTTTGTAAAACTGATAGAACTTGCAGTATTCAGTTTGTGTGTCCAGGTTTTGGTATCAGGAGGCTGCACGATGAACTCTGTGAAAAGATGTCAAGGGCCACCCCATGTCAGATGCAGCCAGATCCAGCTGGCTCCCCAACTGACTCAGAACCCAGCAGTCAAAATTATTTTCATAAAAGGACAAACCACTGCATGACAGAAAGAACAGTGAGAAAGTGAGAGAAAACACTGGAGACACCAAGATCAGTGAAGAAGGAGGTGCTCCAGGCACTGGAGCAGAGATTCCCTGAGTCCTCTGGAGAGGAGCACAGTGGAGCAGATATTCACTCTGTAGTTCATGGAGGATCACACTCCAGAGTAACTGGGTACTACTGCCTGTTGAGACAACTCATGCAGGAGAAGGGAAAAAGTGTGAAGAGAAAGGAGCATCAAAATGGAGTTGTAATGGACTGACCTCAATCTCCATTCCTCATGCCTCTGTGCCCCTGCTAGAGGGATGAGGCAGAAGAGTCAGGAATAAAGGAATGAGGTTAAGCCTGGGAAAGCGTAGGGGAAAAATATTGATTTAACATTTTTGTTTTGCGTTTTGTAGTATCCAACTCTCTTTTAACTGGCAATAAATTAGATAAATCTTCTACATGTCAGATACTTTTTGCCTGTGACAGTAACTGGTATGGGATCACCGTCTCTATCCCATAAGCTTTTGTATCTTATTTATTTACCTGCACTGTTGAGGACAGAGAGTAAGAGAGCAGTTGTATGGCCTTGTGACTGCTGGTCAAGATTAAAACACTACTTTTGTACATCTTCAAACTTTTACAATGAAGGAAAATTTCTTAGGTTCAAATAATTTCAATAAATAAATGAATTTATATTTTGTGTAAATTGTATCATGACACATTCTTTAAACTTTCCCTAAACCTACAATGCTTTTTTTTTCCATTTAATGCAACTAATTAGGACTGCATTTCATTCTATGGAAGTAGAAGAATTCATAACTTTATCACATTTAACACATGTACCTGTAGTCCCGGTGGACAAGTTTAATGTCATTTATTGGTGTTACCTTGTGGAGAATGTGGACTGTTTGCTGCAGAGCAAAGGCAAGAGATCAAGGGAAGCAGTTATTCCCTGCTGAGGGGGATACATGAGGCCACAACTAGACTCCTGTGTCCACTTCATCCCCCTCTCCCCAGCCCCCTTCTTCCCCCAAGTAATTTTGAAATAGTGGAGCTTTCTGTGAGGGACCATAAAGATATTGTGTCCTTGTGGGAAAGAAGGCCAGTGGTATCCTGGGTTGCATTAGGAAGAGCACTGCCAGCAGGACAAGGGAGGCGATCCTGTCCCTCTATTCGGCCCTGGTGAGGCCACATCTGGAGTTCTCTGTCCAGTTCTGGGCTCCTCAGTACAAGAGAGACATGGAGCTCCTGGAGCTGGTCTAGTGGAGGGCAACAAAGATGATTCAGTGACTGGAGCATGTCTCTTACAAGGAAAGGCTGAGGGAGATGGAGCTATTCAATCTTGAGGAGAAATGTTTGAGAGGGGACCTCATCAATGGCTATCAATATCTGAAGGAAGGGTGTCAAAAGGATGGAGCCCAGCTCTGCTCAGTGGTGCTGAGCAATAGGACAAGAGGCAATGGGCAGAAACTGAGGCACAGGAAGCTCCACCTGAAAATGAGGAAGAGCTTCTTTACATGCTGGTGACCATGTCCTGGAGCAGGCTGCCCAGAGAGGTTGTGGAGTCTCCCTGATTGGAGATATTCACAAACCATCTGGATGCAGTTCTCTGCCACGTGCTCTGGGATGACACTGCTTGAGCAGGGAGGTTGGACCAGATGACCCCATTGTATTCCCTCCCAACCTGACCCATTCTGTGATTATGTCATATCTGACTTCTGGAGTATATGCCTTACAGGGGATACTGAGATACTACTGAAGTTTAGTTAGCCTGGAGAGGAGGAAATTTAGTTTGGATCTGATTGCTATATTTCTCTAAATAAAAGTGGTTCGTTGTCATCTAATTTTTTTCTGGAAATGTATGATGAAATCATAAGAGCCAAAGTTTATAATAAGGTTGTAAGAAAAAAGATCCTGAATTTCCACAAGTCATTTGACTTTTGAACAAATTTTCATTAGGTTTACACATAAATAAATAAATGCATGCACATAAACACAACTTCCAGTGAAGTCTGTGTTAGGTATTATTTGTCTCTGTCTCTATAAAATAATAGAAACATGAAATAATTTAGATTGATAAGGATCTCTGGAGACCAAGTTGTTCATCCCCCTCACTGGCAGCAGGACCAAAGCAGATCTATGTGAACCATATACAAACCCCCCCTATTTACAGCAAGAGGAATGTTCATCTCTATATTAGTTATTACTACACTGCAGATATCGCATGTATATATTGCAATTATTTAAATACAAGGCAGGTATCCATACCTAAACAGGTAGGTCTTATTGTTCAGGAAATCTTAAAATGTTAAGAATAAAAATTTAGTATCTGTAAATACAGTAATTTTACAGAGAAATTTGTTTATCTGATCAGTTTCAGGACTACAGAAAAACACAATTAGGTTGACATTAAAAATGCATGTCAGATGAAGTGTATGAAAAGACAGTGTGATGGCTGGTTTGCTTTTGCTTCATTTTAGGATTACAAATGAAACTCTTTTTAGGAAATATTGCTGAACTGTTTCTTGGAGGGAAAGGTTGTACAAACATTTCTATTCCATTTGGAGGAAAGATCTCTTTACATCTAAATCAAAGTGGAATTTGCATTTGCCCTATGGTTCTGATGTGAAAATATTCATGTTATTATTACTTTGTACTCTATTGTATAAGATCTTTCATAATCATTTCTTTATTATATTCTGCTATTTTACAAGAGTCAGTTTCAGCAAACAAATCTGCAATTTTCTAATATAAATTTTGAATGGTTCTGCATAACATTGAAATATTCTAATTCCAGCATATTTATAGTTTTAGTGATTATGATTAGACTGCCACTTTTCTACCAGTATATGTGTATTCTTTCCTTAGAATGTGTATTTAGAACACTAGTTTAATGCTTAACAGTAAAAATATCTCATATTTGAATAAAACGTGCAGCATAGATTTCCTGGAACTGAGTGTATTTTAGACATTGCTAATAACTCTCAGTGAATTTATCACAGTAGAAATCTGCTTCTCAAAAGCACAATTACTCGAAGGATCTTACATTTAACAAATGGTATAATTCATGTCAGTGTGTATTTGAATTTGTTAATTTATGACACATAAAATTTAGCAAAGACTTGTTTCTGTCTCTAAAAATCAGGTAGGTGTAAAAGAACATCTTCCTGTAGTTGAACCCATGGGAAACTGTAGAAAACCTATTTTATTAAATAAAACCCAAAAAGTTCAAAAATTTCAGGGAGAATGCATATCTTTGTATGAACCTTATTAGAGAGGGAAAAAAAAGAAAAAAAAAATGGATGTACAACTTTTTAAATTTGTTGTAACTTCCAAAGACAGTTCCTAGTTAAATCATACTTTCAAGCTCACTTTAGCAGTCAGTTGTTTTTCCTGCCTTTAAAAGCAATACTGTCTACTTTGCCCACTTTACAACCCATTGGCAGGATGGACCTGAACCCAAACAATGTCTAAATATTGTATCACCAGGGTGTCTGGGGTGAAGAGATTCCTATAAAAGCAGGTGGCCCGATGTGGACATCTCGTGTTGGAATTCAACTGTGTCCGTGTTGGCATCTACATCTGATCCCATCACTCTTGATACCCTGTAGCAGTCAGTGTGTGAATTGACACATATGGGTAACCAAGGGCAACCATCAAACCGCAGCCAAAAAGCAGAGGGTAGATTTATTTCATTACCTTGCTAACGATGCCAGGTGGCAGATACACAGGGGGACACAGGCTTCGTTCAGCACAGCTCATCCAAGTGGACAGTGACAGAGGTGGGACTCGCTATCTGCCTCACGATAATACAAGGCTTCACACATCTGTGTGAGTGTGCTGTCTCTCCACAGGATTTCTACTTCTCGAAACAGGTAGAGGATGAACAACATTAGGCATAATAAATGTAGTTTTCCCACACTGACATTTTTTGCATTCCTAGCTGCAAGGTTACTTTGAGCAAAATTATTCCTTCCTCCTCTTCTGTGTTTAACCCTTTTGTCCCAACAGTGAGTGAACAGAAGCAAGTCTTCTTCAAACACGATTCATTTTACGTTAAACACTTAAATTTGGCTAGATGAAACAAATCCTTAAAGTGTCTGTTGCTCTCCGTGGGGAATCAAGGTTACTAGATTTGATAATACATCTGCATTCAGACAAATAAAGTCGATCTGTATGACCCTCCCTGATGTTTTGTGACAATTTTGACATACAGCTACATGTATACTGTACTTTATCTAGAGGGCTTGATTGGGTAGGCACAGTCACCAAATTCTTCTGGAATTTGGTTCAGTATGAAATCTGAGAGAGAGGGTACTACAGTTTGTAAGGAACTGCTTTAGGAATTTTTGTCATTTTCACACTTCTTATTGAAGCAAGAACTAAAAGAATCAGTTTGGAATGGATGCGAAGTGCTTAATTCATTTGCACTGTGAATGAAAATGCATACTTATAGTGACTTCAGCACCTTTTTTATATATCTCACTTCAGTCTTTATAGTAAAAGACAGACAGTGGTAGCAAAATGTCAACAAAAGATTTGTTTAAAATTTTTGTTCTTGCTCTTTAGAAGAACAAGGCTGGTTGCATCTGAAAACATAAATGGAATACCAATTAGGCATTATGTTTCTCTACATCAAGCAAGTAATGTTACCTTATAGGATTATATGACTAAAATTGAGGGGAAAGAATTCCCCAAATTTCATGATGTCCTCCTTCCGCTCTTTGACAAGATTTGTGTTATCCAGATTGATCTCTTGGCAAGCAGCAATTGTCTTAAGTAATTTCATTATGGAGGTGCAGACACAGGGACGGCTTGGATTAAGACAACATTTTACGCTGAAGTATCTGCTTTGTTGACAAAATTAACAGCTCACTGTCAAGTCAGCAGTACCAACTGAGTACATTGCCAAGTAAAAGGCTTTCAACTCTTGTTTTCCAGAAGCCACACATATCACTAAATGCAATGTACACGGGTACAAGGATATCTATCCTGTTTATTTTACTGTAATTAGCTTATACTGGTTGTTGTGAAGTATCACACTGCCCTTGGGAACAAAGTATAATAGTCCAAATTCAATGTATATCATCTCTGTCTAGTGAAAACATATTTCACCTACTGATCCTGCAGTGGTATTAGCACTCATGAAACCATATGTTCTTCTTGACCAAGGAATAGAGGGAACTGAAAACTAACACACCAAGAAATTAGCAATAAACAACATAAATTTTCTGCTCAGTGAACTTCTTTGTCTCCATATCTCTTGTTCAACCTGGTCACTGTGTGAATGTCACTATGAACACAGTATCTGTGTGGACAGAAGGGAAATAGTGTGACATAAAGCTGAAGGCAGGAAAATGCATAGGTTAGCAGCAACACAGAGCTACATGTTCCTCAGTAAGCTGTGACCTGAGCCAGACACTTATCCTACTCTTTTTCCTGGTATTCTGAAACCATGGAGAAATAAATTTTGAAGCACGTGTAATTTGCTACATTAAAGTGATAATGTTGCTATATTAAATGCTCACTATTAAATGCATCAGATATTATCGAGATAATATCGAGATAATTGAGTGCTACCTGATCGCCATCTGAGGGACTAGCAGTGGGCTGCTGATGTACTCCAGCTGTTGCCCCTCTGCAGCTCAGATTTAGCGTCTGAGCTTCTGTTGGTGTCTAAGGACTCCAGAAGCTGAAATAGAACCATGGGTCTTAAGAATGTGTCAAAAATAAGTTTTGAAAAAGTTTGTTAGATTTTGGTTGAGTATCATGAGAGGATGTGAAAGTGCAATATATAGCTAGGTTTCTTCAGGCTTAGACCCTAGGGAACAAGTCATTTACTGCGACCTGTTTTGTTATACCCACTGTTATTCACATAGCGCTGTCGTATGGCATTGACTTTTCTAGTAGCAGGTGGTAAGGTTTGTAATGAGTCTGCAAGGTCTCAAGACTGAGAGTTAGTTGTAACAGTAATTTTTCTATTTCTATGGTTGCTTTGATTTACTTTTGTTTAACTTTGTATGATTACCATCATGGTTTTACAATTCTAGCAATGTTGTACAAATGCAGGCATGTTAAAATGGTAGAGGGCTTGAGAAATGATACCCTGCATAACCTTACAGAATATCAGGAAAAGAGATAGAAGGCAAAAGTGTATGTTTATCAACTTCCATTGTGTTGTTTTTACTGCTAAAAATTCGTAATGCATTCTTTCAATTTTTGAAATAATTACAACTTGACTAATTAGGATTCTTGGATTAGGCTGTTCACATATCAGTTATGCTAACAATAAATTATTGACTTTATATACAGGGCATGCTTTCTTTTTTCATATACAAAGTTTTGAGCATAAAACTATTTATTCTCTGCTAATTGCCTATGAATCCAAAATTTCCATGGAGGAAACGAATAATTCTCCAAAGCTGGAATGAAGTGTACTTGTTAACTTTTCAGTAACAACCATTAAGCATTAAAACAGTCTATTTTTCTGCAGAATAAAGATGGTAAAATCAATCGTACCTATATTATTCACTCACAAACAGATCAATTTCTTTATGCTCAGACTTTATTGCAATGTGTTCCTCTCCAGTATTGTTAAGGCATATTGAACCAAAGTGGAAAAAGGATAAAGAAAAATAAAAGTTATCAGTTGAGGGCCCTGACCCTATATTGATGCAAATAAATTATCTTAGGAATTTAATTGCATGTATGAGAACATATGTATATATATTGTATATGTATATATAAAGTATATGCATAAATGTATATTTTTGGTCTCCTCGCCCCCCCACCCCGCCCCCTCATTTTCTAATACTGCTCAATTTTCCTTCCTAATTTGAATTTTTGGCCTCAGAGAAGACTAGATTGCATTTTTCTCTTAGGAAAGAAATGATTCCTAGATAGACTCTTATAAGAACAGACAAAAACATTCAGTGAAAATGCATGAAATATTACAGATTTCCTTCTTTTTTTCCCAAAGAAACACATTTTACTGAAGCATCTGCATGCCCTTGAACACAGGGGTATGAGTTTCAGTTTTTGGCTTCTCCACCGTTATATATATTTTCCTGGCTCCTCTCTGCTTCTTTTAAAAAGCTCCCTGCTTGTCCATGTCAGAAGAATCACCATCTCAGTTTCTGCTGGGAAAAAGACTCTGAATGCAAAATAATTGGTGTTGGGAGTTAGGTTTCTTAAGGGAATTTTCTTTCCATTTTCTTTCCATATTGTTCTGTCATGGAAATGGCAAATGGGCCTTGATTAAGAGACAAAAGATGCAGCCAACGCCTTGGAATACAGTTAGAATGGTTCTGGGAAAGAGGGGAAGCAGTGTGGCGTTTGGCAGTTTCTTAGCTGGGGTCTTTGCCCGGCTTGGAGGGCAGACGGTTGTGGGTTTTGGTGCAGGACTTTCTCCTGCCCAGAGGACTAGCTGCTATGCTGAGCCTTCCTTGCTCTTTCTCCTTACCATTGGTGGGCTGCTGCTCCTGGGAGCGGCCACAGGACTGAGACTTTTTGGCATCTGCCCTTACTGGGAGAAACACTCACCATCTGCATGGGAAAACTGGGCCCTCCACCTCCTCCCTGTCTCCAGACGGAGCACGTCCCAGCTGCTTGCTGGAGCCTTGGCTGCTGCTGCCATTGCCAGGACACCACACAGGACATGTGAGAGCTGGGGGAAACCAAAACACCCTCCCCCACACCTCCTGTCTCCCCAAGGCCGCCATTGCCCCCTGGGAAGGCTCACCCTGCCCTTGGGCCTCCCTCTGGGGCCGCCTGGGCCAACAGCGCCCCTGCAGCCCGGCGGGAGTCACTGCAGCCCCTCTGCCTCGCCAGGAGCCAACAGCGCCCCCTGCAGCCCGGCGGGAGTCACTGCAGCCCCTC
>VYXC01003452.1:117957-149369 GCA_013397175.1 Platysteira castanea
CCCCTGCAGCCCGGCGGGAGTCACTGCAGCCCCTCCGCCTCACCGGGAGCCAACAGCGCCCCCTGCAGCCCGGCGGGAGTCACTGCAGCCCCTCCGCCTCACCGGGAGCCCTCACCACCCCTGCCGGTAGTGACCGTAACTACACCAAAGGGGAAATGGGCAAGAAAAAGGCTGTTATTGGGTTTTCTGGGTTTTTGTTGTTGTTGTTGTTGCTGCTTATCTGTATGTATATATGTATATATTCTAGTAAAGAATTGTTATTCTTTTTCCCATATCTTTGCCTGAAAGCCCCATAAATTCAAAGTTATAATAATTTCGAGGGAGGGGGTCATCTTTTCCATTCCAGGAAGGTTCCTGCCTTCCTTGGCAGACACCTGTCTTTTAAACCAGGACCCTTGGCTACTGAGTCTGTGACAGGGCTTTCTCAAATTTGGACTGAATCTTACATAGGCAGAAGCTAATTTGAGGATTAAAAGATTAAGAAATAAGCAGACTGTGGCAAATGGAACAGACTCATCCTTTCTGTTTTCAAAATTTTGTACTTTTGTGCTTTTCTACAGTCTTTTAACTTATGAATCCTGATGCCATTAATTTCAAGCTATATTTAAAAATGTAATGTAGTTTTGAAGAAGGCTTTGTAGCATCAACTGAAACTCTAAACATTTTGAAGTTATCTTGTCATCAAAACAATAATTTGATATTCATTATTTTGGTTATTATTTATAATGACTAACTTCTCTTTGTGTATACCTTTAACTGCCAGTACTGCCTGTCTTTGGGTATTTGTTCAAACACAGTTTTTTGCATGCATGATAGCGCTATTTTTTGTTTCTTGAATATAATCTTTATTAAGCTGCCAAATTCATTTATTTTCAATCTTGTTTTAGAGGCAAAATGATACATGACTGGAAAATTTTAATACCATAAAATCTATTGTGAGTCACAGAGCACTTTACTAAGTTAAATTGCATGAATGTCTGGGATTTTTTAAGGTACTTTGGATCTGGACTTTTTTTTGCACTCGTGACAGGTTTTCCTTTCAGATGAAAAAAATTATAAATTTGGTAATAACAACTGAAATTGATGATCCATATGAACTTTCATTTTCTTTCTACCAGCAAAAATTCATTGTGTTTAAGACTTTAGGGTCATAATTAGCTATATGGCATGAGAAAATACATGGTTAATGCAAAGACTACTATTTATGAAAGATCACAAAGGTGTTAGGATATACTGTGTTCCTACCATATGCAATTAACTTGAAATTATGATACTAGCAACCAGACTTTAAGTGGTTGTTATGGTGTGTCACAGAACAGCTTATTTGCTAGTAACTAATTAAGGGAAAGACATATGTTCTCATGGAAAGAAAGAGTAAGTAGTAAAAAGTATAAATATACTTAAGTCTCTACTTAGCAAAAATCCTAATGATTTTGGTTATCACTTTTAGTAATATTTTTTATAACCCTTAAAAATATTATGTTGCATTTATATAAGGGGCCTATGTAGGGGTGGCCTCTGTTAGAAGAGATCGGGGACTGTCCCCATGGTTGGACAAAACCAGTTCAAACCAATCCCCACTGTTGCCCAAAGCTGAAACCATCAGTGATGCTGGTGGTGCCTCTGTGATAACGTATTTCAGAAATAGTAAAAAACAGTATGGAGCAGCTGTGAGAGATGGGTGAGAAAATGTCAAGGAAAAGTTCCTGCAGAGACTGAGATCAGAGAAGAAGGAGAGGACTTCTTCCCCACACAGCTCGATGGAGATTGCCCTACAGCCCATGAAGAAGTGCTTAGTGAAGGAGTCTCCCTGCAGCCCATGGAGGACCTTGTCAGAGGGAATTTTCACCCTGCAGCCCATGCAAGACACCACAGCAGAGTAAGTAGCTGTGCCCTGAAAAAAGCTGCAACCCACAAGGAGCCCACACTGGAGCAGTGTCCTGGCAAAAGCTGCAACCTATAGAAAGCACCACATGCAGGACCGGGTTTTCCGGTAGGAAATATGGCCCATTGAGGAACCCACACTGGATTAGTCTTTTCCTGAAGGACTCTTCCCCAAGGAAAGGACCCACACTGGAGGAGTTCATAAAGGTCTAGATCCTTTGGAAGGGACCAAATGTAGGTGTTGAAGAAGAGCGTGAGGAAGAAGAAACAATAGAAGTTAAGTGGTATGTACTGGTTGCAACCCCCCAGCTATATTCAGGAACACTGTTTGGTCAAATAAAGGTGATTCTCACTAAATACTACTTTTGAAGAACACTGTAATTATACTTAACTTTTTAAGGATCTCATGATGGAATTTTTATAGAATTTCTTTTAAATACTAATTTGAAATTAATATTTCATTTTGGCCTTGAGCAGATTATTGCAATACTGGAAACTTAGACATGCAAATATAATGAATTTTAATCTTAATAAGGAACATGGTCTCCAGCAAGATTACATTCCTTGTGATATAAATAAGAATGATACTTGAAAGTTATACAGGAGAGTATATAGCTAATTAGGACACTACTGAAATGTGTTGCAGTTCTCAGGACAGATTTATTACATTCTCATTCAATTCATACATGATTTGGTGAAGTAGAGGGTGAGTATTGGGGAATTTAGTCCATACATCCTGATTAGATTTTCACAACTGGGCCTTGGTTGAATGATTTTAAAGTGATACTTTAATGGAGAAACCTGTGAAAAAAACTGAGATCTGTAACTACGTCCGAAAGGGTCATATGGCTGCATATTTTGTGCATCATCCTTACAAATAAAATGTTTCATTTAATCTACATTTGTCAGATGAAGAAAATGTTTGAACATTCTAGAAACCTCCACCATCCATTAATTCTTGGCTATTCTGACTCCAGATCCTGAGAGCTAGTCATGAAGTTACAGTGAGATTGCATTTGTTTCTAAGTGGCAATCAAAGTGGAAGGCATGCACTGAATCTAAAAAATCTAAGGCTGCCTGTTTTATCACACTTTACCACAAGAAGGGGGATCAACAAGAAATGACCTGTGGAATTTCAGAACTTCTCAAATGAATTAACCTATTAATTCATCTTTGGCTGATGATGGTTTGTGGGACTTAGCATTTGGTCGTTGGGTTTTTTGTTTTGGTTTGGTTTTTCGGCAACAAATCAATATAATTTGCATTATATATCTCTGAAATATCTCTAATACTTTCTAGTACTTAAGGTTCTGGATACTCATCGTTCCTCCTTGAAGGAGTACTCCAGCTGTGTAATGGATCACTGGCAATTTACATCATGATAAGGAAGAATCTGAGATCACAGAATTTTTCAACTTCTAGTTATTGATTCAAAACAGCTTAATGACAGATAAAACAAAATCTTCAGGAACAGAATAAAATCCTAAGCTTTTTAAAGCAGTTGCAATTGCAAGTATTATTCTCAATAACATCAGCTACTCAGAGTATTTTGTGTAATAAACCAGAGAAAGAATAGTTTCTTAATCTTCTGGAAACTCTCAGATACCTTCCACAACATATTTAAAATAAATAATGTTTAAAGGTGTAACTGAAGCTTCAAATATTGCTGAATGATCAAACTATTTGATTTCTGCAGTTTTAAATCCTGCATAGGACTAATGTATTTGGGAGTTCATTGGTAGCCACAATCTTTCTTTTTCCCTTATAAAAACTGTTTGCTATTTAAACTAGTATTCAGGCTTTCTCAGACAACGTGAAAACATTGTCAAGAAACAATAGGAGTGGAAAAGGTCTTGAGAAAACAACTGAGTGTTATAGATATTTGAAAAATAAGATGGTGCATACGTGACAAAGAACAGCAAAGTATGAACTTTATTACACTGCTGGTAAGGAGCTCAGATTTCATTTAAATAACACAAAAACATCTGAAAAGCAATTTGTATAGATACCAGTTTTTTTCAAAAATTACAATATAATATGAATACAATAAATGCAATCAATCTAAATGTCTGAGGAAGAGCAGAAAAGATGAAAAAAGTGTATTTATAAAATTACTTATTTCTTTCTTTAAAGCTGGACTACTGAACAAAAAAAAAAAAGCAAAGAACATGCTAGAAAAAACTTCCTATATAATTAAACTAGATAGTAGCAATTTTTGTAGGTAGAATTTCTTTGTCTAAATTATTTTAGTTAGAGTCTCTTGTATCAGTATTTTTTGTACAATGCATGATTCTCCCACAGGAGTACTCTCATTCATACAATTTTTCAGTTTCTCCAGATGACATCCATCTCCTTTACTGCAGGTGCTGACAAGCTGCTATAAACTGAAAAGGTACTGAATGGAAAATAAAACAAACCAAAAAAGCTTCACCAAAACCCAAACCATAAAGAACATTGCCATTGTTGCATAAATACTAAATTTTAAATTACAGGCTTAAATCAGTTATAAAACTACCATAGTAGACATGATCATATGTGAGTAAGATTACATATAAACATAATTTCACAACAACATGCTATGAAAATTATTTATACTAGCTATTTCTTGATATTTTGATATTAGGTATTTGTTAAATTGGTGCAGGTTCTTGATCTGCTTAAAGTAATAACATAAGGACATAATTACAGAAATAGATGTTCTAGTCCTTATATCTGTATATAAATATCTATTAAAACCATATCAAATCAGGTCAACATCTATGTAACCTGCATTCCATCTTTGTTATTTCTCGGTAGTGTACACCTACTAATGGTCATAAGTATACTTGTCCAGTGTGCAGCAATGCCCACAATTCTGATTCTTATACTTAAGATGCCCTTTTTACCAAGATACTTCAGAAACTTTATTTTTTTTTAATCTTGAGATCTGTTGAAAGCAAGCAAGCAAGCAAGCAAGCAAGCAAACAATCCCCAAAATAGTGTTTTATTACTTTAATTAACCAAAAATATTTTAATTTACCTTAGCTACAGTACTTAGAAAGCTTGCTTATGAATGTAACACAAATGATTCTTTTCATGCTGTTCCTAGCTGCCTGCATCCCTGACCAATATTTAATGTTATGCACATCCAAATATTAATGTTGGCAATTATCTTTTTCACTTGCAAACACCATATTATTTAGAGCTTCAGTGAAGTGACAAGACACATGTACCACCCTCCTTGACTGACACTTGCTTGCAATGATACCTGCAAAAAAGATGAATGATGGAAGGAAAAAGAAGGAGATTTATTTTATCCTGAGTGACAAACAGTAATAAGTTGACAAGGTGTGTGACTGACAGACCTTTATATCCTCAGAAACATAAACACATCTCTTAATTTATATATGCTTGAATTAATTTTATTTTTATTTCTATCTCTTGTACCTGGGGCACTTGTACTTTTGACATTTCTACAAAGAAATTGTTTTGCTGATGCTTTGACAGACTATTTGAAATAAATGACATCAAATTTACCAGTGGTGCTTCAGGTGCCTTTATTTCTTAGGTTTTTCACTTGTTAAAGTAAAAAATTTACTTACACACATCATGAAGTAAGTTGCAAATTCTCAAAAGGCTTATGTTTTTCATCATTGCTTCACCCTGTATTGAAATATCATCTCTTTTTATTACTCTATATGAAAGAGCTGTTTCTCTTTGAGTAGTGGCACAAAGATTTTCTAGACCTAGGAATAGGTGTGGTTATGCTGCAGTTCATAAATTCACCGTTAGATTGGACATGTAGATATGTACCTATTTTTTACTCTGTCTGCAGAGTGGCCCTGTGGCTGTGAGCTACAACCCTTAATCAGGATTTATTTTCATTGTACTGCAGTAGGAAGACCATGGAACAATTGACTCTGAGACAAGTATTCTTCATATCTATTTCTGTCTTTACACATACATATTATATATATACAAAAAAATTATAAATTATATGTATAAAATATGTGTGTGTGTGTGTGTGTGTGTGTGTGTGTATCTCTTTCTAATTGTTATCTATAGTCACTAAGTCCCATCCCACACAGTTGTTTTTTTTTTTTTCCCTAATAACACAGAATTTAATATTCTGGCATTCTTTCCATGGTTAATAGTATGTAAGTATCTTGGTGGATTTATAGAAAGAGTTCAATGTCAAATATGCATAGACTCTTATGCATATGCATATTATAACTAAGAGAAAGATATCCTGATACTTCTAAAATTACTATGAGTGAAAAGGTTTTGCATCTTGACAAAAGGCGCTTTGTCTACACATGTAAGAAAATAGTTTCTTCATAATAGCATAATGTCATGGAATCATAGAATTTTTGAAAGTTGGAAGAACTGTTAGGTTGGAAAGGATCTGTAGCAGCCCAGAAGGTAGGCTTCTCCAGAAAGGTC
Organism: Platysteira castanea; assembly: GCA_013397175.1. Taxonomy (NCBI): domain Eukaryota; kingdom Metazoa; phylum Chordata; class Aves; order Passeriformes; genus Platysteira; species Platysteira castanea. The sequence goes on from VYXC01003452.1 coordinate 124,264, forward strand.
TAGAAGAATGGGATGTGTATGATAACTAATTTGCATAGAAAGCAAGATCCTTATCTCTAGGGTGAAGAAAACTTGTCTATAAACCGGCGCCCCCAAAAAACCCAGGTGCCTGCCCCCAAGACCCTGGAAACCACATCAGCTGGATCGATGTTGGAGTCAGGACTGGTGATCTTCCTTTCTTCTTCTTCTCCTCTCTATTTTCTCTCTCTCTCTTTAATCTCTCTCTTCTCTTTCCCCCATCCCCTTCTCAAAATTCACTGTCATGTGTTTATACCAGAACACAGGGGACTAATTTATACCAATTTCCATGCCAAGTGTATAATTTAGTAATGCAACTGTAAATTTTTGCTGACTCTAACTTCTGTTGTTCCTTTGGCCTGTATCAATCTTGGGTGCTCCCTTCCTCTTAAGGGTTGAATGACAGAGGAACTGAAAGATCTAGCTGAACACACAGAAACACACACACCACCGAGGACAGGGGTACCACCCACTAGGACAAGTTGCCCAGGGCCCCTTCCAACCCCATCTTGAACAATGAGTCATGAGTTAACACTTTGTATCAGGGCATTATCATATAATATATGGATAAAAAGCAGAAAATCAATTGGACATAAAAATAAAGCAGACATCAGCAAGAATACAGCACAAAATCTAAATACCAAGTAAGAAGTAAAATAAAAATATTCTTAAAATAGAAACAAGCCCCAAGGATTATGGAGGAAGTTTAACTACAAAACAATAGAAAATAATAAACATTGCATGGAATCTAAGAGAGAAAGTGAGAAGAGTTACTAATGGGGAAAAGCTTCTGAGTTTTGAATCCTTGCCGCTTTTATATTTTTTTTTCTTATTTCTATGTTTAATATAAACAATGGGCCAATTCCATTTTCATGCATGTTTTGAAACAGCCTAATATATTTAAATGGGAATAACAGGAGCACATCCAATTCCATACATACAGTCCCTCTGTGATGTAATTATATAGCAGCTGTATACTGTAATGATTTATGAGAAAGTTTATACATTGAAACCCTTAAAAACTAAACAAGAAAAACTGCACAACCAACCACCCAGAATTTGATAAAGACACAAAGGTTAATAATCCATCAAAACCCAGGTCCAGAGTCATCCATATTCTTTGAAAGAGAACCCTTCTCATATCTCCATAGAATAATTAGCAGTTTGTCCAGCACTTTTCTTAGTGGGAAGATCACCGCTCACAAAGCCATTAATAGCATGCTCTGCAGCTCATGAGCTTTCCCTAGAGGCCTTGCATCAAAGTGCTGAGCAAGCTTAATGATACAAAGTTTGAGATTTGAAGAAATCATAGCTTCAGCTATTCTGGATTCAGGTTGTACCAGCAAAAATACACCTGAATAGATACACAATACAAAAGGAGTATTAAATACACATTTATTCGTGTAATTTTGCTAATAGAGTAAAAGAAGAACAAAACTTGTATTTGCAACATTTGCTTATCAAATCCATGTGTCTTGGGGTGACTTTATGATGTTGTATCCCCAATCACCGCTCTATGTCCAGATATGAATCCTGTGCCTTCCTGTGCCTTTAAAACTTTGTGCCAGAGAAAGAAAAAAAAAAAAAAAAAAAAAGCCAGATGACCTTTTCAAAGCAGTTCTGTGCTCCAGAGTCACTACTCTGCATTCTGCTACAGCAGCGAGAGGAGCGGAGGAAGCACCCTTCCTGCTTTTCAGCCAGCTCTAGGCTCTGTTTTCTCCAGAGAGAGATGGAGAGTTGAATTTTCTTTTCCCTGGGACTTTGGCTTCTTCTTCTTCTTTTCTTCTGGAACTGTGCAACAACACCAAAACATCATCCAGAAGAACTTTCCATTGAGGCCCGGAGGTGGGCTCACGCCGACCCAGCTCCGAAGAGTAGGAGAGATATCACACCCACAGAAGGACTTTAACATCTTCTCTGGTTTCTCTCCACAGTGAGAGGTTTTATTATTTAGTATTATTATACTTTTCCTGTGTGTTTGTTAAATGAATAGTGGTTTTTTTTTCCTTTCATCTGAGGAATTTCTTCCCAAACGTGGTGGGGGAGGGGTGGCTGTAACCTGCCTTCTAAGAGAGGACATTCAAATTCGGGCATTCCTCTGAAATTTGTCTCAAACAGGGACACTATGTTATGTTTACTTCGGCTTTGTAAAACTTTCTAGTCTAGAATTTCTAGAATTTTCCAGGATTTAGATCAGATCCTTAACCCAGTAAACTCTATATTAGTGTACCTTTTGCCACTAATGCCAGCTCAGTATCTGTTCACCAACATTTGGATGCATTATCTTAAAGTGTTAAAAAAAGTAACATAGCTACAACTTTTAATAGGCATCACTACTTTTTCAAGTTTAATGAAAAAATATTGAATATGAGACATGACAAGGAAAATAAAACAAAACCGAACAAGAAGACTTTTCATTTTTTTTTTTTTTTAACTGGGGAGAGGTTTGAAGTTGTTTATTGATTTTTTCTTCTTTTTTTTTGTAGGAGGAGATGTTACAGAATGATAGGTTCTGCCATAATTGGATTGCTTTTTCAGTGAATTTATACTTGTTTCCAAAGGTTTTGTTTGTTTCATGCACAATCTGTTGTACCATTTTGGTTTAAATTGAAAAACACAAAAATAATAATTTAAGGAGACTGTGTTTTACATGTAAAGTGTCTAATTATATATATTTAGAAGTTTGCCTAGCCAGTTTTCTGAGCCAGTGAAAATTTACAGTCAAATTATTAGTTAGTCTATCGCAAACTTAGATGTATTGGTACCATAAGGCTGTAGGGTATCTCAGAGCAAGGGGAGAAAAAATGATACATCCAGACATTGTACATGTAATTTCACTTACATATATGATGAATAAGGCGGAATTCAAATTTTGAGAACAGTTAGCTTGGAGTACAGCAGTCCATCACTTTGGGTAGGATTCATGTTGCCCAACTTTTGTAGTCTAAAATGTAGCAGTTTTGTCGAAGCCCTTTATTTAAACTTTTGTTATAATCTATGTGATAGCCAAAACTAAACATATCATCCAAATTTTGAGACAATGTTTATTCTGCAGATGAGACTTCTTGTCATAGAGGTGAAGAAAATTAGCTGAGCTAAATATGGTACTACATAAACTCCCTGGAGGGATGAAAGGATCTTCCGATTGCATATTCCGGCAACTGCTCCCTCTGCGAGGGGGTTCCTCATCAATTAGGCACCCCATTTGGATCAACCGTAGGTTGATCATGTACACCATCTCCCCAGCAGCAATTTTATTAGGACAGTTTATGAGATTTTCCATTAATGAAAATTTTAAAGTATTATGTATTCTTTTATATAGCTGGCATGAAATTTAATTGCCTTTTAAATACAGATCAGTAGAGAGATTTAAAAATTCTACAACTTGAAGTATTTTCTACTTTATGCCCTAAAGTAGGAAATTAACAGTCAGACTTTTGAAAAAGGTCAACAATCCACATACCTAAAACAATGCTTGAATTTTATTTTCAAAGCACAGAGCAATGTGGTCGCATGAGACTTTTATCCTCTGCAAGCCCTGGGCTAAACATTCAAGTTGAGAAACTTGAACTGTGTTGATATAAAGTTACATTTATTTTTAGGAACAACGCTGTCTTCAGGGCATTAAAATCTTGGCTGTGATGGCAAATGCACCTTTATTTGATGTTGATAAAGACATACAAGTGCTTTTATTTTCCTAATGTATGGTGAAGGTTTTCTGGTTCATCCACAGTTCTGCTATCCTAGGGGACACAGCCAGAAGCATGCTGAACTACTGGAGCAGCACTGGGCTAGGAGTCTTGCTGCCTGCAATACATGGTGCAGGCTAGTCCTTGTTCTCTCTTTGAAGAGTATTAGAAAAGAAAAAAGCTTATTCCTTTTGGATTTGAATGGAAAAATAAAGATCTAGATTAAAAACCATATTATTTAACCTTTCAACATAGAAAATAACATGGAAAAATTAAAAACAACAACTTTTAAAAAAATTTGTTTAAATATGAAAAAAGTACATTTCAGAGCAGCTTAGTTTGAAAGATATTACGAAGCTAATTTCTAATAAAAAGTCTAACTGTCATTTTTGAGGAAAGTCATAATCACAGTTTACATCCAAAATAACGACAAAAAATTATAATGAAATTATAATAACTGATATTTGGAAGATATTGCACTTGCTACTCAATTCATTCCAGGCTATCTTTATAAATAAGAGCGTCCTTTCATAAAATTTAAAGATGTGTTAGGATGCAATAATGATTTTAATTTACATTTTATAATCACCCAAGGATAATTTTGTTCTTGACTTGTATTTTTCAGGCAAAGATAATAACAAAAATCTAAAGCAGTTTCCCAACCCCATAGAATCAGAGCAGACAGCTGGCCTTGGTGATAGATGGCAACAGTTGCTGAATAATACGTAGATGCAGTGTGGTTTATGGGAACTGCTTGCAAGGCAAGAAAGGCCTGTGTTTCCCTTCAGCTCTGGAACATTCAGATGACAAAGACATGAATTCTGATGCCACAAAATATGCAGAAGTTGAGGAAAATCTCTATTGAGCATCTGCAACTGCAAGCCCACAAGTGCAGTGTGTTTGCAGAAGAAAATGAAGTTTAAAAAAAAATCCTTCTATTGAAACACAGTGACAGAATGATGACATCTTTGATTTATATCAATACTCAGTACTGATCTTTTTCCTAAGAGCTTCTTTAGGTATTCTCCCAATCTGTTCCAAGGGATATTTATGCTCTGTGCATATAAACCAGGATTGATCTGACTAAAAATTAGTTTTCCAGAAACCTGTAGATTTACATGGACAGTTATGTCAGGATTGATTTGTTGGTGAAAAAACAAAGTGTCCTTGAGCCATTTGAAAAAGCTTAAGGTATCCTAGTCATCTCCACAGTTCTGGCAGATCTAAGGCACAATAAAAACTGGTGGAACCTAGAGCCCTGCCTGGGTATCAGCAATAGGCCCCACAGGGCTCAAAATGACACTGCAAGTCTGTGTTTAGGCAACTAAATCTAGATCCAGATTTCACAGCTGGTGAATAGGGTGATTTCATTTCCAGAAATTTATTTATTCCATATAGTTTGGGCACCTATTTTAGGATGACGTACATTTCTGAAGATGTTTATTTCTTTGTTGATGGAACTGCTTGGCAATTTAAGGTTTTGATTCAACCGAGTACTAGACATCTCAGCATAGTCTTCTACCTCCTTGTTGTAGCATAAGATATTATTCTACCCAATCCTGACAAGATAGTACCTCACCTTGAGGTCGAGGCCACTAAGACCTATTAATGTAGTCATATCTGTGACTTTTGACTACAAAAAGGAGCTTTTCTGGTTTGTTTATAGGTTCCAAGAATGAGGAATTTTCTAGACCCGCTGATCACAGTGAAATAGAGAATAATTTAGCTGAATGGATGTAGGAGTCTATTTAGGAAAAGCATGCCAAACTTTACTAACTATATTGATTATATGGCATTCACTAAAATGGGTGTTTAGATATGTGCTTCACACGCACCTAGGTTCTACTGCTTATACTGAAATACAGTTATATAGAAATAGATCTCAACTTTGCTTTAAATGTTGAGCATATTACAGATTTGCTATTCTACCAGTATGAAGTGGATTAGGAATTACATCTAAATTCTTGTTCTTGTAATTCTTAGGTCTTACCTGAGCTCTACATCAGCTTTATGTTTTTGACAGGTGGTTCTGAAAAACTTCAACTTTCGATTCAGAAAACTGCAAGGAAAGTAAAGCATTATTGTTTCTAGTAGTGACACTATTTCACTAGTTGTAGATGCTGAGTGAAACAATTTTCCATTCAACAGATTCTGAAATTCCTCTGCAGATTACAAAGCCAAGGCCAAGACCTCGTCAGTGCATTTCCAGTAAATTGAATCACCAGCTGCTCCAGAAGTACTCACAAGCTAGTGGCTTTTCCCGATATTTGGCAAGACAAATTCAAGTCAGTATAATATATTTAAAGTAAAAGGATCCAACTAAAATCCAAATAAAATAATGTTATTTGTCATAAATTTACCAGCATTACAATGGTGGTTGGAAGAAACCACTACCTCCCCTGACCTTATGATACCAGCTGATTTTCTGTGTCCTGTTCATGAGACAGTGAATCCCTCCAAGATTATCAATATGGTACAAGACATGCTGGAAAATTATACATTTGTTAAGGTTTCTCAGGGTTTACAGGTTTGACAGCAAGCTAAGCAATGATGTCATTTTGTCTGTTCATCTTAAATCCAACTTGATTGATGCCACAATAAATTAAAACTCAATCAAAAAAATTTGGTCACGACAAGAAAAATAAACAATGCAGAGGTTTAAATACTAATACTACTAATAAAAACAAACAAAAAAGACACAGACCAAAAATACCCAACCCAATATATATGCACAGCAGTCTTAAATTAATATTAAATCAGGAAGATTTAATTTATCTTATCTCCCTAATTTACCATTGTTCTCCTGCTAAAGGTGATACTAAAGGTTTCATAATTTTCTTTATGTCTTATGAAAAGGTTATATCTGATCACCAGATTACACATTTGATCTTGCCTGTGAGCTACAGAATCCAACAGGAAACACTTTATGTAACACTTTATAAAAGTTATGTACAAAATACACCTGAAAAAGATATATTTATAAAATTTCTAGATCCCAAATATTTAAAGTGTCCAGAAAGCTTTACTATGTCTTTCAAAACTCATCCTATTTCTTCTTTTTCCAGGTGATAATTGATCTTGAGAGGCTTGAGAGGTGGGTCCTTGTGAACCTCATGAAGTGCAATGAGGAGAAGTACAAGGTCCTGTGCCTCGTTCAGGGCAATCAGTCTCCAATGTCAATACAGATTGGAGCTGAATGAATAAAGGGCAGCCCTGAGGAGGGGGACTTGGGGATAATGGTGGATGAAAAATTGGACATGAGACAGCATGATGTGTTTGCATCCCAAAACCAACCATATCCTGAGTTGCATCAAAAGAAGCGTGGCCAGCAGGTCAAGGCAGGTGATTCTCTGCTGCTGTGCTCTAATAAGGCCCTGTCTAGAGTGCTGTGCCCATGTCTGGCCTTCACAGTTCAAGATAGACATGGCCCCTCTCCTATGAACATGGGCTGAGAGAGTTGGGGTTTAGCCAGGAAAAGAGAAGGCTTCAGGGAAGATTTACTGCAGCCTCTCAGTATATAAAGGGGCTTATAAGACAAAGAGGGACCATTTGGAAAGGACTGTAGTGACAGGACAAGGGTAATCAGTTTTAAACTGAAACAGAGAAGGGTTAGATTGGACAACCCAAACCATTCTATAATTCTATGAGTTCATGACAGTCGTGTAACTTACTTGATTGAAACAAAAGGATTTTCCTCTTTCTTAGATATAAAAAAATACTTTTTTTTTAGATTTAGGAAACAATTTAAACATTGCCAAAGTATTCAATGGCATTTTAGATGTACTTATGATGTTCAAAAATATTTAACAGATGAATAATCTCAAGAAGACAAGTTAGATGCAGGAACTGCTGGGTGCTAGGTCAAGGGATACTCAGGGGGTTTTACAGTTGCTTTTAAGGTAAAGAGTAAAGTTTAAGCACTAAAGGTAGTCTCCTGCACTTAACATTAAACCATTTTCCTCAAAGAGAGATTAAAACTCCCTTACTCTTGCTGTTGCTTTATATATTCTATTTTAAAATAGTTTTGTGGATTTTTTTTTTTTTTTGCTTTTCCTTATGTCCTCTATCAGCATGGTTATTAGAACAAATTTAAAACACTGAAACAGGAAAACTGTGTATCATTAATTTCTCACTTGCATGTTTGATATTATAGTAATTTATCATATTAATGTGTACTTTGATTTAGGCGCATAGTCAAATCACTTTCGGTGAGGGAGCATTGGCACGCCTTTTAATGCTATTACAGGGGGCTTCATATGACTACTGAAAACTACCTTTCTTTCTGTCTTAAAAGTAGCCCACAGGTCTCTTACGGATATATGGAAAACGAGTGGAATTTATAATTGCATAAGAAAATAAAAGCATTTTGATTTAGAATATTTCGAGATAGTTTAAAATAGTGCTCAGTAGATGGCAAACAATGCACATACAAACCTAGTTTGCACAGAATAAAGAACATTCTGAATGGTCATTATGTACTGGCACATGTGCATATACTTACAAACACATCATGGTATTACCACTGCCTATTGATGTCACCTTGGACACTAATATCTGTCATGCCAAATGACAGTTTGCATTTCAGTGTTTGCAAAACAGGAAAACGATACTTGGATTCCACCTGGCAATGGAAGTTATGTTGATTTTGAGGCCTTCATGGAACTACATGTGAAAACACTGGGATACATCTGGCGGAATTTTTAGCCGAGACATCGGACAGAATGTCTAGTGCCTGCTCCATTGCCTGGAAAAAAGGCCACTTCATGGCACAGGCCATTCCTTGTGGTGTCGTTGACAGTCCTGTCTCTGTTACCTCACTCCAAAAACCACAGTGAAATTATATGAGATGTTAGTACAAATGCATCTTTACATCCAGTTGGGTTTGTATTTCTGTGGATGGACAATGAGGCCAAGTAATGTTGTGAGTAAACCTTGCCTCCTTTCTGACCATCTTAGCTCGTCTGCTGTATTCTCCTGATATCATATTAAAGATACCTATGTCGACATAAGATAACACCTCATTCCTAACATTTTCTGAAGTCTGCTCAGTCTCATGGGTTTGTTTGTATTGATTTATTGGACTCTGGATAACAACACTGCCTTTCTGATGTGCAGTGAATAAGTAATAAGAAGTGTTGCTTTGCACTAGGATTAAGTCCCTCAGAAACACTAAAGGGAGCTGGAAAAGTCACTTAGGTTATCACTCAAATCCCATTAAAAAACACTGGGTGACATATTTAGTTGTCAAAATTAGTAGATGACTGATTCATATGTTCCAAATAATTTATCTGAAGTGCAATTGATCCTGATTGCTACTGATTTTGATGTGTTTATGAGATTACTTAGTCATTCAGCAATACCCCCATGTGATCATATAAAGTACATAGCCACCTTTATCAAATTTACTGAGTGAAATTCTAGAAATGACCCCAAATAAATTGGAAATGGCAAACAGAAACCAACTTTTGATGCGTGTATGTTGTCACATATTTCCGGAATTTCCCTTGCAGTCAATAGCAATAATGGTGTATATGCTGATGAAAAAACATGATAGTCAAACCTGTACACAACTGCGTCTACATGCAATAAATGTGAATTTTGCAAGAAATAAAACAGAGTTCTATCACAAGACTTTCTTTTTTCTTTTTTAGAGTTCTGTTTGACAGCTTTGTTCCTAAAGGATCACAGCAGAAACCACTGAATTTTGATTACAATACTTTTATTCAGACCTATATTTTTACTTAGGAAAGATAAAAAGAGGCAGGATTATATACATTATATCTATCTTTGAGGAATATATTATAGCTATCTTTTTTAACTCAATCCACTCCTACGTAAGAAGACAGATGACAGTGATTATGGGTTGACTATTTTGGCCTTGGAGTAAAAAAAAGAATGTTATGAAAATCCAGTTCAGTTTTTGAGGAAGACACACATGAATCGCAAGCAAACTACAAGCAAATAAGTAGTTTATTTTTAAGCCTGCCTATATATGTTATATATAATGAAAATATGTGAAATAGGAAATTATATAAGGGATGAGCAGAGACGATATGAGTACAGATATGCATATAGATAGAGACATCTCTTTTTTTTTCAGATGTAAGGAAGGAATAAGAAAAGGATCTGTTCATAGACTAACGAGAAAACAAGAGAAATACTGTTGCCTCCTTCTGTTGGATTTTTTATTATTTCAAAACCAATTTTACATGTAATCTACAGCTAGCATTTTGTTTTTGTGTATAGTATTTCACATGCACTAGAGTACTGAAGCAGCAAAACTGACACCTAGACAGCATAGTATTAAAATGTGTAATCATTTCTAGAAAGCTGTGTATGGTATGTCACAGCACAGTCAACTTGCATTAGCTTAGTAAATCTGTGCTGCATCACTGAACATTAGCCCCAGTTCATCCATTATGGTGCAGCGATTGCTTATTGGGTTCCCAGGGCTCTTTTATATGAAAGAGCAATAGTGCTGTCTGCCAAAATGGTCTTGCCCTGTCAGAGTAGTTTTAATTGAGCTGAGCCGTAGGACCCTGCCCAGTGCTATTACGGAGCTGAGAGCCATTTGGTGAATAGCCCTCTATGAGATTATGGTTGTTAAGAGTATAATGGACAGTTACTGTAATATCCTACCCAACTAGAACACTATAAACATGTCCATAGGTAGTAATTTTACCTAGTTATCCTGTTTCCTAAAACAGTGTGGGTCTGAAGCTTTGTGTCTATCTTTATGTGTAAATTATTGTTTATATTGGCAACAAGTGTTATCCATTCTGTGGTCATGGGAGGGAGACAAAAGGGCCATCTTTAGAAAGCAAACTTTCACTATTTAAATTCCTTAAATTCCTTAAATTCCTCTTTAGATCAACCATTTTACCCAAGCAGAATGAAAATTAATAATATTTAAATATTTAATGTATTTTTCCAATGATAATTTGTTAATGATTCAATGGAAAAACTAGTTGACAAGGAAAATATTTTATTTTCAAGCTTATGAGAGATGATTGTAAATAATGACAGATATAAACAGCTATATATAGGCACCTAAAAATTTACCTTTTCAGTTGTTTTATTTGAGTAGTTCTGATACTTATACATATAATCCTTAATGTAAATAATTGCGTTTTGGTTTCCAATTGATTTACAAGGCAGCGTATCAGATGAACAGCATGTCTGGAAAGAAACCAAGCAATAACTATTTCCCATCATGTCTGGAAAGAAACCAAGCAATAACTATTTCCCATCAAGCTTATGCACATTTGTGTATGGAAAAAAAAATCATGAGTCATCAAAACGAAATTAGAAATGCAAGTTCTTTCTGGAGATGTTGGACAGAGGACATACATAGAAGTGCCCTTAATTTCATAACTCTGACAGATCACCAGAGATCAAACAAATAGAAATGGTGATTTCTTACGATGATGATGGTGCTGACTTGTGCAACCCCATTAATTCCAGTTAATAGGCTTATCTTTGTCAGGCAGAAATCTGTGGATATGAGTCTCATTTTTTTTTGTGCTTTCATCCTTAATTTATGATTGAATGTGTTTGCCTAGCAAAGACATGCCAGAGAGCCACCAGTTTGCAATACAACGGCATTGTGAAGACCAGAATCCAGAGCTATTTTTTTCAGAGACCAGAAAAAACCTGAAAAACCCCAAAACTAAGTGCAGGCTTAGATAGGTTGGGACAATCTTTAATGAACACACTCTTTATAGGGAGTGAAGAGGAAAATAGTTCTAAAAGGAAAATTTTTTCTGATATTATTTTTAACTTCCTGTAAGGATAGAGTAAATTGCTGTCCAGAAATGACTATTTCTTTTGAAAATATTTTGAACCATGTATATGGAGTATTTTCATATGGTGAAGAAACATTAATAACCAGCCAAAGATAGATATGCTTTTTATCTTCTTTAGGTATTTTTATACAATCTAAAACAACACGTTTGTTCTTTCATGGGATGTGGGTTGTTCCACATATCTGAACTGGAAATCCCAGTCTCTGCAATGTATAAGCATTGTGAGAAAAGCATTTATGCTATAAATATACTTCTGTTAAGTCACAAAATAAAAATAATTTCAAAATTGGGGATTTCTAATTCTCTCTGCAAATGTGAGAATCTCTGGAAAACTATATCTCTAGTAGTCTACCTCTCCAGGTAACCTACCTCTTCATCTGTTGAAATGAACAGAAGCCATTAAGCAATCAGTTTGTTCCAATGCTTCCTGGCCAATGGAGAAGACAGTCCTATGCTACTGCCCTCCCACACTCCACTTCCATTCTTCCCATCTCATTTTGTCTCTGCGTTGCCTATCATGTATAATCCTCAGTGGATCAATAGAGCTAAATGAATTGTTTAAAAAGTAGGGTTTTTCTCTTTGTCTTCCTATTTATATTTTCCTTTCCTCTCTTTGTTCCTCCTTCCCCTTCTCCCTTCCTTCTTTCCTCACTTTCTCTCTCTCTAGTTATTAGGGCTAACAAGGGGTTAGCTGCCTCAGCTAGTGTTGAGGATTATGTAGGAATATCTCTGATAAAGATTATCACTGCATGAAAAAAACAAAAACTCAGCGGCAGCAGGATATTTGACTGACTGCTCAGTCTCAGCAGCACTTGTCCTGACCAATCTAGACCTGACTCATGCAGCTGTAGAGGCCACGATTGTAGCCTGTGCACATCTAGAACATGTTGGACTTGGAATGACCTACAGGAGCACTTGTCATCCCTGCAGAAAACTTGTAAGAGGAAAGCAAATAATGTGAAGTCACTGTTGGAAAGGGTATGTGAAACCTACTCTTAATCACTTTTTCATCACTAGGGAATCTGTAGATTGTAGCTGAACAGCTCTGTAGGGAGAAAAGGCATATCACTCTAGGTCAAAAGTGAAATGCCAGCTGGATGGAGGAAATTAAGACATTGTGTACCAGCTATTTTGTCTGCCTATTTTTATCCAAGCCCCATCAATCTCTTACAACTGCCTCTAAAAATGGATAGCTAGAAACTTTCATGCTCCAGGACTCTACTCTTAATTAAAAGTAAATTTGGCTGATGAAGGAAGGTGGTGTTAATTGTGTCTTGTGAGTAATTTCATCATCAGTGGAGAATTTGAAAACTGTTCCAAATAATATTACAAACAGCCAAGATATGAAAATTCCATTTTTCTTCAACATTCTTAGGTAAGTTATCATGCATTTTTAAAGCCAGAATTTTTGGGAGAAAGGACTGTGCTTTCCTCACAAATTAAATATGCAAAGGGGCTAAGACAGAAACACTTGAATTGTAGTGACAGAATATTTTGTTTTGTCTCTTACAAGTACAAACAATAAAAAATACATGGTACGTTCTATAATAACAATTTGTAACATTCTTTTCCATATCTTTGACACTAACAAATTAAAATAGTTTTCTCATTTCCATTGTTTTAATAACTTCTGCTTCAATTTTGAAACCAAAATGGAAATTAAAGGAAATGAAAGGAAATATCACTTCAAAAGCTGATTACATATTGTACCAGGGACTTCAGTGAAAGAAAGTTTATATAACAGAAGCTGTTAGGTTGTCAGACCTGACACAGACAAATAGCAGGGAGATATTTTGGACCTATATAGATCCTTTTTTAGTCAAAAGAAGAAACTGTTGTAGTCTTGAATATCACTGAATGACATCTGTTGAAACATATAACTAAGAGTTGCCCCTTCTTTGCAATAGAAAAAAAGACTGAAGTTTAAAAAGAATCCTGGAAATGTTTACCAGCAGCTATTTTCATACAGCATAATAATAATAAGTAGGACTATATAATACAAAAATACTAGTATATTCAATTTCAGGAAATTAATTTTTGAGTGAATTTTAAAAGCCTATGAGCAAAGTAAGATGCACTAAAATAAATTGGAAGAACTTTGGAAAATGTTCAAAACTGCACCTTGAAGTCTGAAGGAAGTACATAAGAGTCAATATGAAATTATGAAAGATTCCATGAATTATTGAGGATGAAAAAGAATGTGAAGCTAGAGAAGAAGAAGTAAAAACAGCAAAGAGGCATATTCAGGATTAATGAACATCTCTTGGTAAGAACTGTGTTGATAAGAACTTATAAATTTAAAAGGCACTCATAATTGTTTTTACTTCAAACCTGTTAAATCCCGTAACTGTGGTTTGATCTGAAACTCAGTGTGGCTAGCTTAATTTTCCTAGTACCTTGAGTGGGTTGATGACAGAGTGTGGAATTTGTTACATTTGTTACATTTTTTAAGATGGTCAAGGCTGATGCTCACCAGCAGGCCCTGTGGGAAAGGCACAGCTGCGGGCTGCAGGGGCGGAAGTTGGTTCAGGGATGAGGAGTGACAGTTGGAAGTGAGACTGTGATTGGCTGGAGGAATGCGTGGACAGCACATGAACAGGAAGCTGATTGGGTGATAGGACGCGTGGGCAGCAGCACTGCAGCTGTGCCAGCCAATGGGTGCCTTTCTGCTGTTAAATTCTGTTAGGCTTCGGCTTGGCGTCAGTTGTGTTCGGTTGAGATTAAGGGTATAAAGAGAGGATGATTTTTGGCAATAAACAGATCTTCTTTGGATGTACAAGGGGATCTGTCATCTTTGTTCCCCATCACTACAGCAGAGGGACAAAAATTTTCCTTTCTCTTTATTGTCAAGGGTATTTACCACTTCAACAGCACTCGTGAAACAGAGATTAGAACAAAGTAGTCTTCTGACTGGTTTCAAGCCTCTTCCTTCTAGAAAGTGACAATGAGATTCAAGTCTTCTCAAAATAAGTAAACAATGTCTATGCTTTTGTAGATGGTACAATCATTATGTAATTTTAAAAGAACTCTACAAAAGCCCCCCAAATGTGGAAACAAGTCTTTAAAATTATTCTTGTAACACTCTGTGCTGATCAAGTTAAGTGTGCGCTGTAGAAACAGGATATAGATGGAGGAATTGATGGTCTAGGAAGGCCTCTATATTATGGATTAAGTGATAGGTTTAAATTGAGTCTTTCAATGATACAAATGTTTTTGCTTGGTAACAGTATCTGGTATACTATTTGGGATTTTTGATTTTTTTTTTTTTTTAAATCAGAGCTATTTCAAATAAGACAACTTTGAGAAAGAGTCATTCTAAGGGGAAGTAGACCATTACAAAGAGTTGTCCCACAGGGAAGACAAGAGAGACCAAGAGCTCTCCCAAGGGGACAAAGACAATGACAATAAGCTTTTCAAAGGGGAAGATGAACATGACAAAGAGCTGTCCCAGTGGAAGGACTACAACATCCAAGAGTTGACCCAGGGGGAAGATGACTTCAGCTACATCTGGGACAACCCCTTGAGCATGGTGAATGATGAGGACCCTCATACAGGTCCCAAGGAGGTGCCCAGATGTCCCAGCAGTGCGGCTGGTAGCAGAAGAGGTAGTAGAAGAGGCAGTCTCTTGCGCAGCACATCTCCTGCCCCAGCAGGTCCCACAGACACCAAGCTGCCAGCTGCTACCCTGGCTGGAGGTCCTGAGGAAGAAGAGCTCCCAAGGGCAAAAAGGAAGCAGCTTATTCTGCCTTCGGCAAGGAGGTGACAGCAGCAGGGACAGAGAGCTGGGCTGCTGCCCTGCACAGCTGCTGTTGCCCACACAGCCCCTCGTCTCCCCAGCTGGAAACCCAAGTCCTCAGCAAGCAATGGGATCTCTGCAAGAAATGACACTCCCACTTGAGGCGGGAGCTCTGGGCTCTGCACAGGCTGTTTCAGTGGCCTTGCATGGTGGGATGGCCAGAGGATTAGTGCTCCCCACCACCAGCACCAGACAGGTCCCCAGGGATGGCAGCAGGCCCAGAGCCTTCATGGCACCCTGAGGGAGCAACACATGGAGGGTTTGCTGTGAGCATGTTGAAAATATGCTGATTTTCCAAATGTGCTCATCTGTGCCTGGTCCATCTCAGGAGCAAGACAGTTGCAGGCCAGGCACCACAAATCTGAAACTCGATAACTGTATGGTTGCTGTGGCCAAGACGGGCACTAATTGCCATGTCAACCATGACACCCAGTGTACACTGTGCAAATGAATTCCCCCACAAAGACAAGGGTGATTGACTTGGAGGTGTCCCTGATTTCCATTTTCTTTAAAATAAAAAGCAAATTTTTCTCTTATTTGGCCAGATCCATTTTTATAATGCCTTTGTAATTTTTAGGATCATATAAATTCTACGGACAATAAAATACTTCCTTTTTTTAAGAGAGAAAAAAAATAAAGGAAATTATTTTCATCATTTTTTTTGGCAGAGAAAAGTGCACTAAACAATAAGATCACCACCAGTGGGGAGGGGAATTCACCAATCCTAAGTATAAGCATTGAAAAAAATACAACTGTATTTTTTAATCACCAGCTGATGACCTTGAAGCAGAAATTCCTTCTCAGCAGCTTGAAGATTGGAATAGGGGGAGTCTGCACAGCTGTTACTAACACCAAAGCTTTCGTTGAAAACCTGCCTCGTGGCAGGGCTTTGCCTTGTCTCCATGGGGCAGCACCCCATGTCACCACAGTGGGAGCATTACCTGCACTGCAGCTCTCTGTGGGCCTCACCTGAGTGGAATGGATGTGTGCTGCGTGGGAGTTGCAGGTCCTTCCACTCTGGCATGACCTGTCAGGTGGTGTTGCTGGTCACCCCAAAAGCAGCTCATCCTGGGGAGTGAGTGGGGAGAAAACCTGGAGAGCCTTCAAGTCATGTTGGGATGGGGCAAGAGGGAGCAAGAGGGAGTATTGCCAGATCAGACAGTGATGAGTCACTGGCACAGGTTGCCCAGAGAAGTTGTGGAACAGAGTTCACCCCTGGAACTATTCAAGGCTAGATTGAACCGGGCTTGGACCTGGTCTAGTGGAAGGTGTGCCTGTCCATGGCATGGGGTAGGACAAAATGACCTTTAAGATCCCCTCCAACCCAAACCATCCTATGAGACTATGAATAGCAGGGGCAGCAAGTTGGCCAAGCCCCCAGACCAGCACTGGGATCCCACATCCACCTTTCTCTCTTTCTCCTCTGTTATGCCACAAGACCCCTCCCATGGAGCAGCCCTCACAGCTGGGAGCTGTGTCAATCCACTGAATGGACATCATGTTTCACTGACTGTCTGGATCCACACATATCTTAAAATATTTCTGAGGGTGGCTGAAACTTCTGACCATTTGAAAGGGAAAGAACAGTGAGATTTGAAATGGATTGTTCATACAAAATATAGGAAGACTTGACCTTTTGGTAGCAGGGGGGCTGCAAGTGGTGGCCACTATGAGAAAATGAGGGGCTGCCCCTCTGTTGGACAGAGCCAGTCACAATCAGCTCTAAAACAGAATTGCTGCTGGTCAAATCTGAGATTGTCAGTGATACTGGTGATTGCCTCTGTGATAACATATTTATGAAGTTGTAAAAAAACTGCAAAACCCCCACAAAACCCCACACCTACACAGCAGCTGTGAGAGAGGAGTGAAAAAATGTCAGAAAAATATTATTGCAGACACCAGGGTCAGAGAAGGAGGAGGTGATTGCCTATGTGTCAGAGCAGATTCATGTGCAACATGAAGAACATGAGGCAACCTGTCTCCCTGCAGCCCTGAGGAGGATCGCATCAGAGCAGATCCATCCTACAGTCCATGCAGGATTCCATGCAGAGGAGGAAGATATGCCTTGTGTTATGATCCAGTTATTAAGGGCTGCTTCTGTCTGAATTAAACTGCAAATAAGATCATCATTAATAGTATTTATTTTATTTGACAGTAAATGTGAGGAAGAGTGAGAGAGAGAGAAATAGGAAGAAGGGCCAGGGAGGAAGAGAAAGAGAGTAAAAGAGAGAGATACATTAAGCAAAAGATATCACCACCGCATGAACTTCTGCCATGTCCTTCTGGTCCTTCTTCATCCTGGTCTGATTGGTCGTATGGGTCCCAGAGTGTTCTACTGGAGGTGCCACTTTGATATAGTCCAAGTCCCAGGTATCCATGAGGCATAGATGCTGTTCCCATAACTTGGGATGGCATTTGTGTAAGCAGCTGCTTCCTTTATCACAGTTTGGCATGGGAATTTTATGTCCAGCGAGGTCATTGAGATCTGCCTCACCAGGACTGGAATCTTCCTCTTGTTGCTGTCTGCACTTGTCACAAGTTTCCAAGTCTGCACAGTGGAATTTTGTTCAGTGTGCTAATTCCAAACCTTTGCCTCCGTTTAGGTCTGGTATTAACACCTTCCTGTTTGCCATATGTGCTTAAGTTCCTGTTGTGGTGGATTATCTTATGGGTACTTCCTTCTTTGACAGTGTTTGAAAGAGTTTGTTGTGCTCTGTAAGTCCTTACACTTTGACAGAAACTGAAGTCCATAAAGACCCAGTGATGGAGCTTGCTTCTGACCAGAGCTGTAGCCTTTGGAGAGGAATACTGGCATGAACAGGCTTTTTGGCAGGAGCTGTGACCCTGTAAGAGATCAGTGTGATCCTGAAAGACTGAATCCAGTGGAAAGGAGCCACACTGGAACAGTTCGTGAAGAACTGTATCCCATGGAAAGGATCCCATGCTGGAGAAGGAGAAGTGTGTGGGGAGGAAGAAGAAGCAGATGTGAACTGGAAGTTGCTGTTATTCCCTGATACTCTGTTGCTTATGGGGATGAACATCTAAGAGTTGGGAATGAAGCAGCAAAGTTGAGCCTGGGAATAAGGAGAGGTGGGGGAAAGCTTTAATTTTGGTTTCATTTCTCATACCCTTCTCCATTTTTAACTGACAATGAATTAAATTTATTTTCCCAAATGTGAATCTGTCATGCCTGTCCTAGTGAGAAGAGCTTAAAGAACAGCTTAGTGGGCATCTGGCAGCCAGTCAAGGTTAACCCATCACAGTGTCCATGTGGAAAAGTAGCAAGGGTAATAGTCTGATGTCCAGAGAGGCAGCATGCTTCAAGATCTGAATTGCCTGCAAGCAAACCTACCTAGCATTAATCAGGTCAGTAGATGGAGGCCTTTCCGCAGCAGGGAGTCATCTACTGCCACACTGCTGTTCCCTCCTAACATCATCTCCCTGCCTCTGCTGCCACAGAGGTGTCCATTTGCAATCCAGTGAACACAGTTTTTGCCTGTCCCTCCTGGAGCTTTGAGCTCTCTTGTTTGCATGGGCTCAGAGAAGATCGTGTAAATTTTGTTTACATATCCCTCGATACTGTGCCATCTGCCCTTTTCACAGCTCCTTGCCCTGTTGACAGACCCAGCTCCCAGAGTCAGGGACAGCACCTCCGCCAGCCCCAGCTCTGTGAGAAGCACCAGGCAGCCCTGCAGCCCCAGTTCTGGGCGGCCCTGTCCTCTCTCCAGCACAGCTATGCCGTGCCTGCTGTATTTGCTGCAGTCCGTGTGGACTGTGCCCAAGGACACATCAGCCCTGTTACTGCTCAGTCCTGTGCTGCCTCCAGCAGCATCTCTAGCTTTTTCCATGCCCACATAGTGATATGTCTGTTAGCTGCCTCTATTTGTTCTGTTTTTATCCCATTTTTATATCATATATCAAAGGACTCTTGAAGTCAGACCTGTAAATCTCAAATCTTTGCTCAGTCTGTGAAAGAGACTATTTTTTTTACTTTATTACTGAATCCAAGATTCCTTCTCCTACTTCTGTTTGCATATGTAAGGATGTAAAATGTTTCACTTTGAATGACTGCACTGTATTGAATTTGGGTTCAGGCTTTCCTGGAGCAATACATCCCCATTTATAAAAATCCATTTGATCCAGTTCATTCTGTATTCAATGCCAGTTCCTTTCTTCAAAATATAATCCCCTGCATTTGTAGAAATCACTGTTTCAGGCCATTATAATTTACAAGTGCTTTTAGGATATATGGTTTTGTCCCTGATTGGTACAAGTTCTGAAATAAATCAGGAGATATACAGCCAATATAAAATTATTTTACTCTTTAGAAAAGGAATTAAAATTACACTTGTAACACCATGAATATTATAACTAGTTTTATATTGCTTGCATTATCTTTGCTTCATCATTATTTCTGTTATTACTCCTTTTGGTTATACAATGGATGAGGGGAAAATGAAACAGAATGTCTTATAACCTTACGGCATAATAGTGATTCTTGTACACAAGTAATAAACATGTCTCTCAGCAGTGGCAATCTCATAGATTTTATATCTATTAAATGTGCTTAGTGGTACTATTACACATCTATTTCACAATTTTTTCCACATATATTTAGTAATTTTTCTTAACTGGTACGTTAAACTAATTTTTACATCTTCCATAGCAGTATACTAATCCCACATTTTAATAAATATTTCATGGGAATGTAGTCATTACATCAACGTTTATTAAGAAAACATTTCAAAATAGTTTGTCCCACTACAATTTAAACAAATATAGTGTAGAGGTAAAGTAGGCAATTTTGAAGTATTTTGTTGGACACTAAACTTTTTCTCCTCTGTAAATTATAAACATTTAATCTTGAACTGTACCCAAGCAGCATTTTAAAATAGTGATTCTCAGAAGGAAACATTATATGTTTGCAGTGATTTTACCTTCTTTAAAAATTTGCAGCAGATTAAAAAAAAAATAGAAGAAACTCCCAAAACTTGGATATTTGTCTTCCTAATTTTAGATAAATTATAAGATAAACTGAGGAGTGAGAAACCTGTTTGCACACAGTGAAGCATGTAAAAGCAGTGTAATCTAAATGGAAGAAATTGATTTTTAGTATTGAATAAGCCTATTGATTTTCATTCTGACAAAAGAAAATAGCCTCACTGAATACAGTCAACAGGAAATGAGGTGTCTTCTCTGAAGAATATATTACAATGATCTGATAAACACATAATCTCTTCAACAAGCAGATGCCAACATCTACACAACAAAAAGAAACCCAAACAGTGTCCCAGTAATTACAATGGACACACTGTACTTCATTGCTCACTGCCACCATCATAACTGCACATTTTTATGTTGAGAAGAGCAATAAAGATGATTGAAATGAAGCACTTCACATCATGGTGAGCAAATAGTACGGTTTTTGTATACAATATAGTCAATGATTTATTGATTGTAGGTTTTGGGGGTTTTTTATTATTATTTTTAATTTTTTTGTTCTGACAGATGAGAAGACTTTCCAGAAGTCTATAGCATAGGTTTTGAAGCAGCAAATGCATTTGACTAATTTAAGAGCAGTGTAGCAAATGCATTTGACAAATTTAGGAGCAGTGTAAGGCAGCTGACACCTACGAAGATTAATGCTGTCACAAAAGGAAGCCATCAACTTTTAGAAAACCTAGGAAATGCAGTCAAATGTTATGCTGTGTTATCGTTTTGGTGTTGATATTTGTTTGCCAATATGTAGATGTCTAAGTCAGTTCTGTCCTTAGCAGGAATTTGAGGTGATGGTCCTTCTTTTATCCTTTTGCTTTATAGCCCCCTTGTTACAGCATTTGTGTGTTGGTTTGATTCACTGTGTTAAGAGCCTCAGGAGACAAAGAACTGGCAAACAGGTGTTGCAAACATCTTTGAGTCTTATTTGAGGAAGCAGCATTGCTTTATTTAAATATTCTGTTACTTTTTTAAATGAAAAGCTCAAGGTGGCAGTCATACTCTGAAACAGTCCTTGTGAACCCACTTCACTGCCATGATAAAAATTTGCCTTTTAGAACTTTTTTCTTCTGAGATATACAAAAAAGTTCTAATGTCCCTGTTAGATTGCTAATTCTGACCTTGTTAAGAGTACTCTTCAGGAGTAACAAGAAAAGAGGCACTTTGTGAGTAAAAAAGAAGCACTTTTTAGAGATGCTCTAGCTCTCATTATTAGGCTTAATATACAACGACAATAACAGAAGAATCAACTAACAAACAATAAAAAGAAAAGAAACATCACTACCCAAAAAGAAAACACAACACCAGAACGTAGTGTGATCCATCTACCAAAATACATATAATTTCCATGGCTACCAAATGAGATGGAAACTGTGGGGGTTTTATCACGACTTGAGGTGTTTTAACTGTACACATGGTAAATTTTTAGTTGTTTTTGTTTATTTCAGGATACTCAGCAATATGCATCTTCTTAATTTTAAATACGGGTTAGAATGTAATTAGTCACAAGGGGTTTTTTTCACATTGAATATTTTGTGAAGATTTGTTGTCTCTTTTTTATGTAGACATATGATCTTTCACAAGCATGAAATTACACCTAATGATAAGTTTACAAATCAGAATCTCCAATTTTTTCCTTATGTTGAGCAGAACACAATAGAAAGGTCAAACAAGTTTCCAGTTGTCTATTTCAAAAAATAAACTGAAGTGCAGTTCCTTAAAAACTGAGTAAGTAGGCATGCCTCAGTCCCAAAAATGATTTGTTATTTTTTTTTATATATATATATTAAAACTGTAGATGAAATAGCTGTAAAAGTATTATAGCTAGGGATACAGGAAATTAACACCGATTAAGCAAGGTTAACACAGGTCCTTTAAGCAGATCAGGATGATTTTGTCAGCTTTTTGTTATCTGACCAGGAATCAGTGAAAAGGTCATAGTCTGTGACCTACATATTTTATGGATATTTAATGAAATAAATGTATTTTAAAAGAAGCAAACAACATCCTGCCACTCTCCCCCACCCCCACCCCAAATGGAATGGATTTCTGTTAAAGTTGGAGTCATTCCCTGGCAGAGGTTTCTTCTAAAGCTGATCTAAAGAGATAGAATGGTTTCTAGTGTCTATTCCACTACTTTTAGTCCCTTCCACAAATAATCCTGGGTTCAATTTCACTTAAATTAGGTCACAGTTTCTCTAATAGTCATCTTTAATTTCTTATAATTTGAATTTTAAGCTCATAATAGCCTCAAATAGATAATGAGCTACCATTAGAGAAATGGTCAAGGCCCAATGCATATTTTATGAATGAAGGATTACTTTTCCTAGCCTGTGATCATTAAAGGAATATGCATACAGTTTTAGTTGTGAACCTTCAATACCCATATAAAAAGGGAACTATTACAGTAATAATTTGATACCAATTTCATTATAACCTCTAAATTATTATCAGATCACTGTTACCACTAATGTATTTAGATTATCCACTACCGAGTTTAAGCCCAAATATGAGGTGCTGCACAAAATATCTAAGTGCTGTTAAGTACAAAAATAAACACATCAAATTAGAAATTTAATCGGTTGCAATAGAATTTGTAGACCTTTGGAAGGAAATTCTGTGAGACTCTGTTGGTTCCTAGGAACCTAGATTAATATCTGTACATAGTGCTGTACAGTATTACCCTAATGGAGCTACTATTTAAAAGATAGCTAATCTCTATTTGGTATTCTCACGGCATTTGATCCGATATATTTACAGTCAGACAAACTAGCCAACTTGCTGGCTTCTAGGAAATCCTCAGAAAATAACCTAAAATCTTAGACATAACAGTGAATGGCCTTTTGATGGCATGACATACTCTGCTGCACCAGGTAGGAAGGCAAGTCATTGTTACTGCAGAAGGGTCTCCACTCCAAAATCAGCTAAAACCAACCAGACTGTTAATATTTCCAGTATTCCAGTATTCTTAATTTTCCATGGATGTTTAGGAAAACCCTTTCCTTACTTTGGGGTTTATCTTCATCATTCTGTATAATTTCCTTGATATTATTACCTGGGCTTGAAAGGAATTACTTTCCAACTGACTGTTTGTCATCAGTGTTTTAAAGGGCTCTGGATCATAACCTTGATTCAAAATGTGGACTTGGCCACTGTGAAAATATATTGTGTTTAGTTCTTTGGTTTCAATAGATTTTAACAATCAGCTATTCAAGATTAGTTTCAGGTTCAGGCTTTTTCAGCTTTTTCAGGCTTGTATCAAATGCAAAATCAGGAAATATATAGAAATAGATTTTAACATATAAGATTAAACATAGAATATGTAACAGATTTATGTTAAATAGATATACTTATGAGTTTCAGATGAACAAAAGAACTAAAGGGATTGTCTTACTTCTGTTGAGTACGAGTCCATGCCAAGGAGGCAGGGGTGGCGGGGGCAGGAAGGGAAGGCTTGAATTTAATTTGAATATAAACTAATGCCCTTGTTCAGCTTCATTTAAAATCAGTTAGCATTTCCAGCTCTCAACTTTAACAGAATGTCAATAATTCAATAAAATTAAATTACAATCACAATGTTTTAATTTAGGTGAAGTAAGGGAATAAACACACAATCTGTTAATCAAAACTAATGTCACTCTCCTTTATTTTTCAAAATTCTCCACATGAACAGAATTTGAAAAAAAATATTGTAATATGTAGAAGAATTTTGGAAGTTTTCCAAGTACTGGCAGTTCGTGGTACATTTACCAGTTTCAGATTTGGCAGGTGGCAAGAATATTTTCTTAGACTTCTCAAATAATTATTAAATTATAAAATTGATCTGATTTCTACTAGCTTAATGTCCAGTTTAACTCATAGTTATATGGTGTCTCGGAAACCCACATAATAGAGGTTAAATAATAATTGCACCTAATGAAATGCCAATTATTCTGTTTAATATATTGTCTGTACACTTTTTTACAGTGAAGAGGGGGTTTTGTTTGTTTGCATGTTTGTTTGTCTATTTTTTCAGATACTTTCTACAAAGAGTGAAAGAGAGTAGTTGATCCATACTGCAGAATTCTGCACATGCATCAGAATACAGAGTTCTACAGTAACACATAGACTGTGAATTTATCATTACACTATATTGTCCAATTCAATTGTTAGCATATGCTGTAAAATAAACCTCACAAATAAAACAAAAAAATTTAGAGTTAAAAACATGTGATACTGGAACTAGTGCTGTGCAGCTTCTCCTTTGAACACTTCAAATTCTTATTGTGAAGTCACTGAGACTCTGCAATCACTACAGTAGGAAGGCTTGTGCTATGTGTAGACTTTTTATCTAAGTTGGCAATAAGCACATCATTCATAAAAAGTTCCAGGCAGCAGAATTGTTCGTGTTACTTAAAAAAAAAGTTCCATCATTTCTTCAAAGGGTTTTCATTTTTGGAAAGGAACAGGTTTAAAAAAAATATCAGTTGCAAGCATAAACCCCACCTCCCCCCCAACTTCTTCATCAAAAAAAAAGAAAAAAAAAAGAAAAAAAAATAGGGCTATCTTGTCCATTACTGTGGGAAATAACCACAATTAAACTACAAGGAAATTGTTTAAGTATGGAACAATTGATCTGGCAAGTTTGTTATTGTGATTCAGTCTGTTAGAAAGGGAGTTCTTAAATGTAAAATACTAGAATAACAAGGACAGAGAGAGAAAAAAGAAGAGGAGAGGAGAGGAGAGGAGAGGAGAGGAGAGGAGATAATTAGAAGTCTAGCAATTTTGAAGAAAGGAGACATATTTTAGATACTACCCACTAAG
>VYXC01003452.1:153145-244517 GCA_013397175.1 Platysteira castanea
ACGTATTTGTTTGAGAAACAGGAATTCTGTCTATTTTCAACAAGAAGGCCCACTTTTAAATGATTAAGAATGGTGGAAAAGACACATTTTCTTATTTAGAAGACAATAGGCCAAATTGCTGTTCATGATGAAGTCCAGCTCCAGAGAAGGCAATGTGGCTATTCCCACTTACTTCTGCTGAATATGCATGTGTTCCTGCCACTAATATCAGTGAAACTGAACATGTACAGATAAGGAAAACTCATGCTCATATTGCTTATTCACAATTTTTTGTTTTATTGCTATTTAAAATATGCATGTTCACTTTGGAAAATAAGACAATGTGCTCAATGAATGATAAAATGCCTGAAAGAAAAACCAGAGTAGCTCTTATTAGTACATTTCACCACCTAAAGAAGGCTGTTTTTCTAAATATATGGAAAATGTTCCCAGTGATGCCAACAGTTCTAATAATTAAAGCATTTGCTATCAAAGACGGTAGGATAATGTTAAAGTAGGAAACGTTTTGAAATATTAATAAATTCTGACAATATGAAGAGATAAACATTAAAAAAGCTGGTTGGGTTATTGTGCAAGCTCCATCACCAAACATATTTCTAATACATATTTCTAGTCAGACAAACACCTGCCAAGAATGACAGGGTGTTTTCTTCAGATAGAGAGATAGACTAGATACCATCTGAAGGTCCCTAGGTAAGTGCAAATGTAAATTTAGGAGCAGTTCTCTTGTCACATTTTTAACAATTTTATTATTTATAGCTCATTTCAAAGCAATTTTAAAAAGTTATATGGCTTTAAAGATCAAACTGGAACAAAAACCTTATGGAATGCTTGTGAAAGTACTCTTAAATTTATCATGTAATCTTTGTTTAAAAATTAAACTCTTAAAACAGTGTTTTGTGTTTATGAACAGATTTTAATTTGGAAATGAATAGGAGTCTCCTGTAATTTTAAATAGTTTACCTACTTTTTTAAAAAACTGAGACAAAGAAGAAAAATACTGTAGAGGTTTTTAGATTTGGAGTAATTTGGAAGTTTTATCAACTAGTGAGAAAGTAAACATATATTTATAATCAATCTTAAATTTGCATACAGTCAAACCAAAGAATGTTTCAACACGATGTTGTAAATGAAAATGAGTTCTCATTTTCAGTTTCTAGGATTTTAACTTTTTATTCTGTCACTGCACATTGGCCCACTGCAATATTTTAATTTGTGTGAGGATGACTAATTCACGCTTCAGGAGTTGTGCCCGTTAAGAGTAAAGAACAGCAATTTATCTTTTGTTTAGAAAGTTCTGGTGGTTATTCCTGTTACTAAATGATTAATTGTCTTAAAACATCCTCTGTGGAGGAAGTCAGCTTCTGGGAAGCTCCTTCCCAGGAGAACCCAATACTAACCTATAAGTGGTATTACAAACAGTAGTTAGATAGCCTGAGTAGCCATCATAGTCTTTTAGCAATAGGATTTGTCTTGGATATAGGTAACAGTTCTTAGTCCTCAACAAAAATATTTGAAGCCAAATCTCCAGTGCCTATCTGGGTTCTATGGAGGAGTATTTCAGAGAATAATACTTCAGCTTCTTACTGAAGGTATTCTGTACCTCTGACTTGAGTCAGAGGATGAATATATGATTTAAATTTAATTCAGTCTTAAAGCCAATCATTTGGTAATAAAGTTCCATGACTTTCTGTTTGGTCCAGGTTTTTGGAGCATAACCCTGGCTTTCTTATGACAATGCCTTTGTGTAAAACAAACTGTGCATGTTCTGCCTATAGTGTAGAGAAGTGGTTAATAGCACAGATATTTACTTTCCTTAATTTGTTTTATGAAAATATGTCTGAGCAGATGCAAAATCTGCTGTGAAAAAATAAACAGTGGTTAGCCTGGTGGACTGCTTTTGTGCAATTGTGTGGAATATTCAATAAGCCTCCATAATTTTCTACTTTTTCCTAATAAGTGAAATTATGTTATATTTTGTTTTTTTCAAGAGGCAGAAATACACGAAATACTCAAAACACTGTTACCTATCAGCTGTTGGTATTGCTCTTGCTAGTAAGAAAGATATTATAGGTTTTCTGTTTCTTTTTTCCTAACTATCATGGTTTAGAGACTGCAGGTTGAATTTTCATGTCAGAACTGTGAAAGAGAAGAGGCTTCAGTCTCAGGAAGAGGATTATAGTTTTCTCCAAAATCTCTCACAGTAGAAGTTTTCAGTCAGATTTTCTTTTGTGCAAAATATGGCCTCATTGCCAATGTAAACTTCTGCCAGTGTAAGCCTCTGGTCTGAAGCAACTTTAAAAGAGGGTCTGTATATGCAAGATTGAGAAGAAAACAGAAAAAAAAACCCCAAACAAACAATAAAGATTATTTTTTCTCACAACATATTTTTTTAAGAAAGTCTCCTTTTGTGAAATGAAAAGTCAAGTGTTGTATTAACATATTTTAATCTTAGGAATGTCTTCGTATTAAATAAATTCTGTTTATGCATTTATAGATAAGATTCTATTACACTTTCATTATAATCCTTATTTTCAAATCCTAATACCAATTATTACCCCAGCATTCCAGTTCTTCATCTACTTACTTATTTTCATGGAAAAAGAGAACTGATTATTTGGAGATTGATTTGTTGTGCAGAGTTATTGAGTCTAATTTACACCAGTACGTGGCTTGATCACAAAGTGCTCACTGTGGTTATACTTTTGCCATGAGAGTCATGATTTAACATTTGAGCCTGCAGTTGGCCGCCTGGATCACAAGCTTTGCAATTGTTGCTTGGATGACCTCACCTTCTGTGGGGGAATTTCACTTAAACATCTGAAAGAAGTTAACAGTGTGACTAAATCAACAGCATCTGTAGGACTGAGTTTCATCTTCTGAAAACACTTAAACAAAAAGAAGCCCTTTCCTTTTCTGGTATGAAAGGAATGTTGATATGGAAGTCCATTTCATTAAATCAGTCTATTTGCAGCAGAAGGATTTTCATTATTTTAAAACTATACTTGTAATGTAATCTCCAACAAAGAGTATATTATATTTTCCATGACTACTTGAAAAACAATAGTCAATTTGACAAAGAAAATATAAAGTTACTGAGCTTTTAATAAAATTGCAGTTAGCATATTACCTTAGAACAAACATTCTATGTTTCTATGAAACTTTGAGATATAAGCCTAAAATCTGCCCTTATATCTTAACACAGGTATGTAAGCACACTTTAAAAAATATATATTTAATACTCTCATCTTAACATAATATTTTAGTATCACTTGCTCAGACAACTATTATTTTCTGTAGTTTTCAGATTTTCGGAAATTTTCAAAAACCAGCCATTTTGCCTAGCTATGCTTTTTCCATTACAAGGAAAAAAATTCTTGTCCTCTTGAACTCAACAACAATTTTTCTATTTATGTGAGTAGGAAAAGAATACATATGATATTTTAGAATCAATTTCTAATTTTAGTCAGCTAGATACAATTTTTTCTTTCAATCAGGCTGAAGTAACTATTGGATTAGAACTAAGTCATATCATACTGCTTTCTGTTTTCTTTGTACTTATATATAGGCTAAGTCTCATAAAAAAAAAATATTGCAAGTTGGTTGCACACCAACAGTGGCGTTTCAGAGAGTATCTAAAGTATCTTTCTTCTACACTTAAGAAAATACATTTTGTTCTGTGTTAAAAAATCACTTGTCTCCTTGTCTGAGTATTCTACCTCTAACCTAATTTTCCTACTTTGCTGATCAGAGATGATTTTCCTATTGCATTTCCCAGTTAAAAGTCCTTATTTGAGATCCTTTCACAAAAAGTTATCAGCTCAGTGAGAATGCAATACTTCAGTCTGTAGCCTTCTTTATAATCTTTTACTGTGTTGTAAGAGAATATATAGATCATTAAATCAAAGTTTTAATCCCATAAAATTGAAGGATGTCAGTACAAAAGTCACAATAGTGACATAGAGACAATTGCAGATGACTAAATACAGATTTCCCAACCCAAATATGTTTGGTTCAATGTATTTTCTAGCACTTCTGAGACATAGCACTTTCATTTATGACAGTGTTCCCCAGAGCCTTCTGGCCATTGCTGCCTACCCTAACGTAGAAGGAGTACAGCTGATAGAAACTGCTGGCAAGTGTGTAAAAACAATGAAGAGGCTTCGGACATTGCATTTTCCATAAATTAATTCCCTGTAATCCATATGTGTTTTCTACAGTTCAACAAATCCTTTAAAGATGAAAGTTTTAATTTAAAATCAGATAGTATGACAATTGCCCATTTTCTTGTTGCCCAGAAATCTCTATTGATTTTTTTCCCTTCAGCAGTTAGTTTCTTCAAAATAAAATAATAACTCATGTTTGCTGAATTCCAATTAGATCCAAGAAAGAGAATTTACCAGGGGAGATATCTGAGAAACCCCATACATCTTTATGATACAGACTCCTTTGAATACCTCTGTTTGCATTGTCTGCTTACATTAAATCTGCCCTCTGGGTAAAATGAAAAAAAATAAGAAATGCAAATACGCATTAAGTTTTGTGTCACTGGTTTACTTTTTTATCATTTCAATAGACATTTCAAATGAAATTTTACCCAACAGAATAAGACATCTTCCAGACAGTTGTTAGATAGATAGATATTCCATGTCCAAAAGGGATGTATCAACTATACAGGGATTTGGGTTCCGTTTGGGAATTTTTTTCTGATGATACTTATAAACACTGCTTGCCTTCTTACATAATCCTGGTTTTTGCCGAAATTCAAAACATTCAAAGTTATTCTCTTTCTCTGTTGCGTGTATGATCATGAGGAATAAGACCTTCCACAGAATTTAGCAACAGTTGGTAATAGTACAAATGAATTCAAGCCCAGGTTTTCACAATCTCATCTTCACTCTTCCTTGACTTTGCATCAGCCAAGTATGCTGATCTATATATTAACTCCAATACAAAAAAATTTACATGGTGTCCCACAATTTCTGTTCACAAACACCTAAGTACAGAATTAATCTCTTGGGTTTTTATGATACCTTTTTATATTAGTGAGGGAAAAAATTATATGCTGCGTGAGTTGGTTACAAAACTTGCACATTTGAGGCTCCCAGAGAAATTAAGTTTTGCTAATAAATAATATCATTGCATACACCTTGCTGTTTCTTCTAAATTTGTCTGTAACTTATTTGAACTGGAAATAAAGGAGACTTTTCCCGCTAAACAAGCCTATAATAAAAATAGTTTGTTTAGGCACCACATGCAGCATCAGAGAGAAGACTCCAGCTCTCATAGGAGCATCTGAATGAGGACAGGTGTTGTAGTTTAGGCATGGTATTCCCCAGATTAGTGTTCCCAATGAAACACCCTAATGATATGCTGCATGCTCACTTCTCCCCCTTCCCTCTCCCTGCAGCAGGATGGAGAGAAGAATGGGAGACACAAAGAGGTAAACATCACAGATGGAGATAAAAACAATTAACTAGAAATAGCAATGAAATAAGAAACTGAACAATACAAACAACAATGCTTAAAATGTACAATATAAGTGAATGATTCACACACGATTACTTACCACACAGGACTCTGTGCTACCCAACTGCACACTTTGGCAAACCAGAAAAAACTCAAGTGCCCTTCATCCTCCCTATGCATGGCATGAGGTGATATCAAATAAGCCCACCACTGTGGCCATGCCCCTCCTGGCTGCTGCAAAAGTTAACCCTGCCCTGGACAAAACCAGAACAAGTCATGTCTCACTGGATATTTCCTACAACTTCATGTATGAGTATTTCAAAATGTATGCATGTGTTTCAGATGTACTCCATTCTTTAATGGTCCAGCCATTCCTCTCCTCATTTATACTTGTGCCTGATGTTACTCCATTCTAGATGCAGAATCCAGCATTTGGACTTTTTAAATTTCAACCTATTAATCATTGTTCAATAGTTCAATCTATCTTTAAGGGTGGTCAGACCACCAGTTGCCCAGAGAGGTTTAGGAGTTTCCATCTGTGGAGGTGTTCAAAACCCAACTGGACACAGTTCTGGACAACCTGCTCTACATGACCCTGTTTAAGCAGTGAAGTTGAACTAGATGATCTCAAGGTGTCCTTTCTCACCCAAACTAGAAACTGGGTTTTATACTAAAATCTATGGACAGAATGAACTGGAAGCACTGGCCAGCTTCCAGAGCTGATATCATTGGTATTAGGGAGACTTGGTGGAATGAATCCTATTACTAGAGTGCTGGGATGGGGGTGTCTATCATCTGCTCAGGAAGGATAGATAGGACTGGTGAGGTGGAGGTCTCACATTGTACTTAGTAGAGAGGTTTGATTGTACAGACATTATAGTTAGTGATTATGTGTTTGAGAGCCTCTGGGTGTACAATTAGGGAAATGGGAGGTAAAGGAGAATTTTAGAGAGTATCTGCTACGGACTGCCCAGCCAAAGTGTAAGCACTGATGAATATTTCTACAGGAAATTAGGAGAAATCTCTGGATCAGTGTGCTTGATCTTTAGGAAGATTTCAACTTTCCAGACATAACCAGGAATAACATGCTTTGAAAAGCCAATCTTGGAAATATCTTTAAGTTTGTAAAAGATAACTTCTTGTCAAAATTACCCAGCGAGTCAACCAGGAAATAAGATTTTTAGGACATGTTATTTGTAAATAGAGAAGGACTCAAGGGGAATGTGATGGTAGGTGGCTGTCTCGGCCATAGTGATCATGAAATGATTAAATTTGTTAGAGTACCCTGGGAGTTTGTTTTTGAGGGCTTAGGAGTCCATGAGTGCTGGTCAGTATTTAGGAAATACTTCTTAGAACCATGGGAGCAGACAATTCCACTGAGTCTTAAGTCAAGAAATTGGGACAGAAGACCAGCTTGGTGTGGCAGGACGTGCCCCCCTCTCTCATGGCTGGGCCATTTGGAAGAGATGACTCAGGCCAGAGTAACAGCCCAGCAAGGAGTCAGAGAGCCTAGGAAGGGGTCAGAGAGCCCAGCAAGGGGTCACCTCCAGGCACCCAAGAGTCTAAGCCCCAACCCTGAGTACACATCTTGGTATGAGAGCAGATGTGGAAAGAGATGAAGGAAAAAAAATATTGGTGACCAAAAGACATGGTTCTTATGTCTATAAAAGTCCACACGAATTATCACAGAGGCAGAAGTCTCTTACGCACTCCTTTGGAACGTGCGAGACTATTTCTCCCGAAGCTTGAATGCAACTTCGTGGTTACTTTTCCAGAAACTGAGGGAAAGGGTTTCTGTTTGTGCCCCTTCAACAATTTGGTGGTAAGAAACATTCGATCCTAAGTTATACTATTTCTTAGCTAGTTGTAAAATTTAATGTTATCCTTAATCTCGTGTATAATACTAGTATTCACTTTTTGTCTTATTCCTGTGCTGTAATAGTCTGCTTTAAGTCTTATGTCTGTTAGTTTTGTGTCTATTAATAAATAATTCATTCTATAATAGACTGAATCAGCCATTATTAAAGAACTTGTGAATGAGAGTGGGTCTTGGGGTGCTGGCCACATCAATAAAGTTACTGCCTGCTGCCAGAGGCCTGGGCAAAAAACAGGAACTTATTTAAACCCACATCATCCATTCACAACACTTGGCTCAACAGGGAACTCCTCATGGAGCTCAAGAGGAGAATGAAGTTGCATGATCTCTGAAAGTGAAGTTTAACCTCATGGGAAGATAATGCAGCTGTGGTTGATATGTACAGGGAACAGACATGAAAGGCGAAAGCTCAGTTAGAGTTGAAACAGGTCAGTGCTGTGTCAGACAACAAGAAGAACTTTTTAAAGTATGTTAATAGCAAGAGGTAAGTAATTTTTTTTTCCTGTGTTAAGAGGGGCTCCCCTGTATTTCAATTTGTAGCTATTGCCTCTTGTTCTGTCACTAGGCACCACTGAAAAAACCCTCAGTGCCATTTCTTTTCTACACTCCATTATATATTTATATGCATGGATGGGATTTCCCTTTAGTACTCTCTCTCTAAGCTGAACACTCTCAGCTTGCTCAGCCTCTCATTATACAAAAGATACTCTTAATGGAGTCCAGCCTTCACCCTTGTAGAACTGTTTAAACCAGTAATATAAATGTATTAAAATATATATTTTTCCCCAAGGAAGCACCCAAATTGCCGAAAGTGTATCATCTCCTTAGCTGTCTCATTTTTCTGCTTAATCAAGAGCTTCACTTTCATAAGGACAGGATTTATGACTAACGTGCACAGGAAGGTTATGAAAAACAAGGGTTCAAGGCAGGGAGTAATGGAAACTGGCTAAAAATCTTTGATTTATTTAATTTCTTTTCTGTTCTGGCCACTGTGTTATTAAGAAAAAGTTAGCTGCCAGATATTCAATAAACACTTATCTAAAGTCAATGAAGAACATTTGCATTTTTTATATATTCTCTGTGTTTTCAGGGAATAGACAAACTACATCTAGTCTAGTGTTACCTTCTTGAGGTGCATAAATTTCTTCTACAGCTAACAGATGAATGAGATCTCCTAATTTAAACCTTGTTGGCTCACTATACATGCCCAGCTTTTTATGTTTTTTTACCAACTTTGTACTCACTTAAGTGGTTATATGCAAAAAAAAGTTGATTTTCCCAAGTTCATGTCTTTTTTGTCCACAACAGATATGACAAGCAATTTCTTGTATTTATTTTGACCCACAAACATTTTCATTCCTTTTTTTTCCTATTTTGTCCTTCCTTCCCATGAAGGAGGGGAAGTGAATGCGTTTCTGGGTAGGAGTTTGTCTAGTAGCCAAAGCTCATCCATCACGGCATGAAACTTTACTGAAGCAAAAGATATTTTCCTTAGTAACTCAATTCTTCAATCTAGAAAAGAGACAACTTTGAGGAGGTACCCATCCAAGCTTCACCAAAAGAGTGCTTTAGATTTAATGTCATTACTTTATGCAGGCTTTATCATTGCTGATTAAGTGGCACAGTTTCTTATATTATTTATATATATTCTCTGTCAGAGAACTACTGCATTTAAAGCAAAGGATCATAATTGAAGAATGTAGTATTAACATATAAATCAGCATACCAGTAGAGAGACTTGTACAAAAATCTTAAAAGCAACCTTTTAACAGTTATAATAATAAAGTTTACAGTGGATTTTACAAAAAAAATTTTAAAAAACCAAAAAAACCCCCAAAAAAACCAAAAACCAAAAACCAAACCAAAACAAACAAACAAAAACCACAAAACAAAACAAAAAAAACAACCAAACAAACAAAAAATTCAGGGTGTAAATACAGAATTTTAAACAGAATTAGCTGTGATATTCATGTAACTGGGAAAAAAATCAGTAGAGAAATCTGTAGCACGACATGATTTTCCAAGTCTCTCCATCTGTCTTAAAATTGCATTTTTATAGGTATTAGAGGTCCTTACTATGATTCCTGTTGGTGCTTTACTCCCAAATTCCTCTGCTCTTGAATTTGATTTTTACAAAATTTGAGAAGCATACAAAAATACCGCATTATAAAGAGAGTGAGAGGAAGGACCCTGTAGAATTGGAGCCCCATGAGATAAGGTTGTTCTATAGTCTATTAATAGTGTTAGCAAAAAAAGGTAAAAACCAAGTCACTCAATTTCACTCTTCTCGTGGATTCACTGGAAGCTCCATGATTGATTAGAAGGATTTGAATAACTCTGATGTAAATGGAAAGGGAAACACTACAGGTCATATCCTGTGGATCAAAAGCTTACTTGCCTGGAGCAAACTTTCACACCATTTGAAAGAGATGTTCAGCCCTGGTGTTAGCCAGGGGACACTGGGAGTGTGTGACTAGAAAAAAGAGAACTGTGCAGCCCCATGTTCCTCAGCAACGCAAATGAAAAAAGAACAGACA
Organism: Platysteira castanea; assembly: GCA_013397175.1. Classification (NCBI taxonomy): domain Eukaryota; kingdom Metazoa; phylum Chordata; class Aves; order Passeriformes; genus Platysteira; species Platysteira castanea. The sequence continues at coordinate 163,028 of VYXC01003452.1, forward strand.
AATACCAAGCCTGCAAGGTCACTGGACCTTGGCCTTGAATCAGGGAATGACATTAGAAAAAGTAAAGGTTTTAATGCCCAAACTGTTCACACAGTACTGTCTTTTATAGTAAGTAAGACATTTCAGATATGTTCACTACAAAGTTGAAGGTAACCAATGGAAATGGATCATCAGGCAAGATGGGTATAACCAGTGGAACAACTAAAGGATATGGCAGTCCAAGACATTGGTTTAGATCAAATTGCTATTTACAGCTCCATTAATCAAAGATTTGTCTGAAATTTTAGGTGTTAAAATAGGTCCCACATCATTGGTCAAGCACATAGCTCCAGTTAAGCAGGGAGATTTGATAAAATATTACATTAAGCTTAGAGGAAGATGGTCAGCAGCCCAGTAGAAGACTGAGATAAAGAATTACTACTCATCCTTGTGTCTTTATGTCTTTTCTTGCAACATGTACATTTTGTTCTCATATGGTAAAAACTGGCTTATACACAAGACTCTCAGCAAGGGGGAGTGGTAGAAAAGTATCAGATGAATAGGAGATTGTCTTAGTTTAAAACCATTATACAGGGTGGAGGCTCTAAAATGAGTTACCTCCTTTTTAGTTTTAACCACTCTCCTTTCACCAACAAGGACAGACAGATGTGAGAAGGTATGCGAAAAAAATAACAATTTACTAAAAAGAAAATAGCAACAACCAAGATAACAGAAAAACACACTAGATACAAAGGTGCTGAGACACATAATCCCCTGGGAACAAAGAAAATAAAACTATGCCAAAAGATGGCAGGGAAGTCCCCTCCCTACTCCCAACCTAGCAGCCTATGTGGGCCAGCGGACAAAGACAAGCTGGCAGAGAAGCCCTGTACTCTGGACCATGTGGCTGAGAGAGAGAACAAAGGAAAACAGCACAGCAACTAAGCCTCTGAGGTTCCAGAACTTCCTTCTCCCTCCAACAACAACCAGTGTGGAACAGGGACAAAACAAAAACATGGAAGAATTATTTTTTTGTCCAAAATGACTCAGTACTGCCAGGACTCTGGAAGAAGCTTCCCAGATGTTGTAGCACTGACCCCTGACTGCTGGAACTTGCAGAGAAAGGGTCCAAGTTCCCAGCATGGTGCAGAGGCTGTGGGCAGCAGCTGGAACAGGTGAAGTGGGTTCCTCCTCACCCCCCCAGCAAATGGCAGGTGGCAGCAGCAGTGAAGGCATTGCAAAATTCTCCAAAGCCTGGGGAGATCAGAAGAGTTTCTGCCTTGTGCCACCTCAGCTTCTCAAGTTGTGACTTGGAGACCTGCCCAAAGCAACCCCCTAGGGAGCCCAGAGAGAACAAAAGAACTTGTTGCATGTGTGTTACCTATTTTTAAAGGGATGCCACACCTCCTCCTTTGTGTGAACCAGGGTAAAACACTCCAGTTCTGCTTCTAGCCAGGAGTCTTTAAGGGACAGTAAAACAGGCTAGATGATGTAGAAAAAAATACAGAATACATATTTTTGGGTCACCTAGGCCACCTAGGACACAGAAATAGAAATGTCTATCTAGCTAAACCCCTAGCTAGATTGAAACAAACAAACAAACAAAAAGGAAAAAAAAACATACAAAGGAGATCTGGAAGATAGGTAAACCATAGCACATAGGAATTCAAGGTATACACAAACATTACAGTGAAATCTTCCATGGGCTTCCTAGGAAATGGCAAGGCACCATTACATCTCTGGATAAAAGCCAGCTCTACACAATGTCAGATAGAGTTAGAAAAACCAAGAACCAACCAGCCTTGAAAGACACCGTTTCATATAAAGATCTGGAAAAGTGAATAGGGATTTTGACAGGGCTTCACAGGTTTTCACAATGAATCCTTATAAGCAGCAGCGCGTTTACAGCTTCAGGGGGTTGGAGCACATGGCATATCAGGAAATCTGAGAGAACTGCATTTAGTCAGCCTGAAGAAGCATGAGCTAAGGGGACATCTACTTGTTTCCTTTTACTACATAATGAATGATCATAGAAAACACAGATAAACATTTTTTCAGAGGTGCACAGCAAAAGACTTGGAGGCAAGAAAAATTGCAGTAAGGGAAATTCTATCTGAAAATAAAGAAATTAATCTTCATGATGATGCCAGTCAAATACTGGAATGGGCTGTCCAGATGGGATATGGAATCATCACCCTTGGAGGTACTGAAAACTCAGCAGTATAAGGCACTGAACAACCTCATCTGTCTCTGTAGCTGGAACCAAATTTGAAGCTGTCACTGCCTTGGCTTCCAAAGGTCCCCACCCCCCCAGTTTAATCTCTCTGTGTTTCTCAGAAGCACAAGGGTAAAAAGGTGAAGATGTAAAGAAAGTATGAAGAGTCAGGAACTATATATATTGAATAAAGTAAGAGTAAGAAATAAACAAACTCAACGGAGAAAATCCTTGCTGTAAAAAAAAAAACAAAACAACTAATTCTTAACCCTGAGGTTAGCTCAGCTGGTTAGAGTATGGTGCTAGTAACACCAAGGTCGGGGCTCAATCCTCATATGGGCCATTCATTCAAGAGCTGGACTTGATGATCCTTGTGTGTCTCTTCTAGCTGGGAATATTCTGTCATTCCATGTCTACACATTTCAGAGTACCTTTTAAAGGAGTTGTTTAACCCACTTACAGGATAGATTTTTATGTCAAGATAGACCTTTAAATTTTATTTTAGTGGAGCTCAAGTAACATCAGTATTCTTTATCTACAATTCCTAATCTTTAAGGCAAGATTGCTGAGGACTAAAGAGTACTTTGGAAATATTAATGACTACATGTGTAAGACATCTCTGTAAAGAAGGTGGTGTTAACCTTTGCAAGGCAAAGTTCCCCTCCTTCCATGTGCAGCTCCATACCCCACTGCTTTTAACACTGCAGCATGCCTTTCACTTCTGTTTTGTAAACCCACACCCTCCCTCTTTTTTTCTCCTGTTGCAGTGCTGTACACCTGTATGAAAAGTGCTCATGCCCTCATATCCCTGGACTCGCATAAAGCTAAGTAGATAACAGTAGCAATTCCTAATAATTTAAACAGCCAGTAAGATTAAATAGCCACTAAGAATTGTTCACATCAAATTTACACACAGAGCTTAGTATCCTGTGAGAATATGCAGTCTATGCACTCTCTCAAAACATTTTTCAATCAATGCGATCAGTATAATGAGCAAGAGCAGCCAGTAGGGAGACTGATAAAATTCACAAAATATGAAGAGGATCCCCAGAAAAAACTCACTCTTCTGTGGGGATCACAGTACATGTGTTTCCAGGGGGACATTGCAGAACATTTTCCTTTCTATCTCTTTTGTTTGAGTTGTTGGAAGTTTTGCTGTTGGCTTAGTTTAGTTTTGAATTTGGGGGTTTTTTTTGATTTGTTAGTTGGGGAGTTTTTTGTTTTGTTTTGCAGTTTTTTTGATGGGTTTTTTTTTTTTGATGGTTGGTCCTTTTATTTGTTTGGTTGGCTTTGTGTTTCATTTTGATTTGTTATTCTGGGGGGCAGGGGACTGGCCAGGGAGACAGTCCCCAAAACTAACCAAGGCCATTAGGAACAATGCCTGCCATCTGCTATAGATATTTTTGGTCCTCTCCATATCTCATTCTTTTCTATAACAGTAAGAAATAAATCCATGTTTTATTAGCAAATACTGGAGGAACTAGTTAACTGTCTTTAACATTTTATAATTGTTGTATGAGAAAGAGATTAAATAAGATTAGAGATTAAATAGATGAGTTTCATATTCTTCGCACAGATGTTAGTCTGTCTTGAGTAACTTAAAACTTTCTAGAAGCTTGTTCCATACCCTGATTTTCCTTAGAGCTGTGCATTTATTATTTAACATGAAATTTAAAAAAATCCTCCTTCTTTTTTTTTATAGTTTTTAGCCTGACCACTTTCTGAAATAAATTTCAGTAACAAATGGCGAAAACTTTAATTCAAAAATTTTATGCTCCTAATGAGTTTTTCAGAGTTTAAGAGTGAAAGTCTTCATTGCCCCCTTTACAGCTAAAAAAGAGATACATCCAGTCAGCATGGGGATAATAAAAAATACCAGACTGAGTTCTGAGAGCATAAGACACTCCATATGAATTGTGTATTAAAAATATGTGCTAAAATATGATTCTCTTCTTGTATGGAAATCAATAACAACTAGAACTGAAAACATATGTTTGGCATTTTTTTTTAATAATGATCAAAGGGACTTATTTTTATGGATGGCTTATAAGCTGCAATGGAAAATAACACCACAGTTTCAGGAAATGTAGTGTAAAGACTTATTATTCTTATTTACCAGCCATCCATTTATGTTTCATCTTGCATAATTTTTTATAGATTGAATATTTGCCTTGTATTTTTTATAAGAGGTATTGCTTTCCACTTCGCTTTCAGTAAGTTGGACTATTCTCTTTTGACATCCTCAAAGTTCATTGCTATTGAATCCTTACATTAATAACCTGGAGAGGTTTTTTTTGCTTGGGTTTTTTTTTTAGATTCTAAGGTACATTAGGAGTATCTCATACTCAACAGAAGCATTTCTGAAATAGAAAAGGATACCTGGAACACCTGTTAACTGGGATGGACTGCTTAGCCATGGACTATTTTCACACTCCTGAACTAAATATATTTCCATCAGAAAGATTTTACAGATTTTGATGTAGAAAAAAAATTCCCCTAGACTCTTAAAAACAGAATTTCTAGGGCCTTTGCAGGCTCTTCCTATTACACAGTTTATTACATAGCTTGGTAGCTTAGAGAAATTGAGCTGCCCAAGACCTTCAGTCATTCTACTTACCTGCAAGAGCTTTAAGAAAACTCAGGAATCCTGCACCACTCTGAAAAGGTCACAGCTCCAGAGAGCTGGACTGGTAATTGAGACAAAAAGATGCATGATTTCCACAGAACTGTTCTTTACCATGATATTATTTCAAAAACATACATATACGTTGTTTATCCTAGGTATATATATATATATATATACTTACGCAGCATATTAACTTATATTTAATAAGAATGGTTATTTCGTGTCCATCTATGGCAGTTTGTTTCTTGTTTCTGTCAAATGATATCTCCTGCATGTAGACAAATCAAACACAGTAGAAAAGCAGATTTTAAAATTTACACACACGCTCAAATCTGAGAGACCCCACACTGATGAGAATAACTTAGATTAACTCTTAAAGCATGTCTTTTCTTGAAAGGTGCTGTGGGTTTTCTACCCCTTTCTGTAATGATCTGCAAGAACTGCTGTATGACTTTTACAGGATATAGTTCAGTGGTCACATCTCTGCCAAAAATGCCATTCAAGCCTCAGGCAATGTTGTACCTGCTCTTAACTTTATCTTTCCTAGTACTGGCATAAATCAGCTCACCCTGTCTTCTACGCTGTGGTGCCAAATAAGTGCTAAGTGTCCCCTTTCCCTTTATTTGTCCTTACTGATGCTAGTGCATTAGGGTGCTCTCCAGATGAGCCTGGACTCCCTTCAAACTCTGTGGTTCATTAAAATCTAAGACGTCAGCATGAGCCACACAGAACACGAGGCACATCTGCTGAATAATCATTCTGAATAATTTTGAGCTCAACTATGTGAACTTGCCTTGGGCTATTGCAAAGCATGATATTTGATTATGATTAATGGGAATAGAAAGAGTTGTCTAGATAATACTAGTGTAGTTGAGGTACACAAGTACACTCGTGGACTTATTCGTGTAGTCATTCAATAGGGCAACAGAGAAAAGAGTGCTGGAGACAGAATAGTTATTTCAGCCTGGAAATTCAACCCACATCATTTTGCTTTAATTTATCTCATTTCTCCATTCCAGAAAATCTGCTTCCAAATTGGTTTTATTAACACAGGTCAAAATGTCAGACAGTATGAAACAAAACACTTTGTAGACAAGGCACTTTAGCACAAAATAAGCCAAGTTAACCAGCAACAGCTTATATCAGTCTTATTGGCTTCTCATACTCTGGTGGCTAAGTCCATCCCTGAATGACTGTTTAAGTGAGTTTTCCCCCAAAAGTACAGTCCTAAATTGTGTAATCTATGAATTCAGGGCACTTTAGAAGCAGTGCTCTGGCTGTTAAATCAGTTATCACACAGATGTTGAAATAATAGGGTGAACATTTCAAAAGAAACAGTACTGCTAGAAGCTGGAAAAATCAATAGAAAGGTTACAAAATGCAATGTTTGTTGTAAGGTTTATTTTCCAAATCTAAATGTCTCCATATATTTTTTTAAAATTGCAATGGGGTAATTTAAGCATTCAAATTATTTTATCATTTTATATGTAGACAAATGTTAATGAATTTGGCAACATTTTATTTTTAAATTATGTTATGGTATCTGCTGGACTCTGCACACATTTCTAAGACATCATTTGTATTCTTGTTCTATTGAGAAGCATTAACAAATCTAATTTAGCCTGCAGCAATTGTTTCACTGTTCCAGTTCAGTGAGAAGTTTTACTTTTGGAAACTAAATTAGATTTTGGGAAATATAAAGTCCAGATGATCATCTTTCTGTGGTACACAGCTATCTGGTAAGAAAAGCTCTGAAAAGGATATTTTTAAAGTTTCTCTTTTCAAAAAAATGGTTTGAATGCCCAAGTGTGATCAGTATCACCAATTATGTCTATAAAAAACTATCAGCAAAATAACTTTTGGATAATTTACTAGAGCTATTGGTTAATCCTGGAAACATAATGTATTGAAACTGTATTTATACTGTGCATAGGTTGGTTGGTTTATTCACTGGTTGAATTTTGTCAGAGATCTCAAAATCATTTAGTAGAATAGTACTTTCTAGAAAGGTTTACTAGGAAACATCTCTATGGAAATTGCACAGTCAATCTTAAAGGCATTACCAAGTATCAACCTCTTTTCATCAGAAATTAAACCAACTTCTTCAACCTGTCTGTTCACATATGACATATCTTGGTGAAATTCTGCAGAGGGATAGAGGCTTTTTTATCACTGGCTCATACAATTTCCTAAAACATTGGACCAGAAGCTTTCAGGCACTTCCTGAAAAACTTTGAAAATAAAAAGGACAAGTGAAGAATGAAAATTGTCTGCTTCCTACTACACTTCCTAGGGGGTGTTGTATGGTCTTAGATGAGATACCTATGTGAAAAAACATCAGATTGTTTGGTACCCAAAGTTTAGTATTTACTTACTAATAACTTACTGGAAATTGAGGTAAAATTTATATTCTGCAGTCTAAATAAATGTGTTTAAGTGCTGAAATGAGGAAACATTAAAGGCTTGATATGGTGAAGATTTTCAATCTTGTAATCACTCTAATAGAACAATGGAATGCTGTGCCTCATAAGCCCCAAATCTCTAGGTAAAATATCAGTCATGAATTTGGTCAGTTCCCTCCTTGGGTTCCTCACCCAACCACTATAGCCCTGAGCAAAAACATCCTCTGCAATGCAACTGTGTATCTGAAGGGGAAATAAAATCTTTTATAAAATATTAAAAATTGTTAAATACTGAAATGTATTTGTTTCGGCAGAGAGGCTCAAACCATCACAGAGAGTGTAATTTTAATATAATACAAGGATTCATAGATTTCATTTGTTTGGTTAGGTTTTGTTTGTTTTTATTTGTTTCCCCAGAGTACTCTCCTAAATTAAATACAGGGCTTGCAAGACCTAAGGAAAAGGACATTTATGTTTATGTGCAGAAGAATATATCTGCTGCAAAACCTTATGATGAATACCAGTTATAAGATGAGGAAGAAATCTTTTCCACAGGAAAATTCCTTAGCATGAATACCTCCAGACTAAAATACAATCAAAAGATAAATAATAATGACTATAATTCCAAATAAGCCTTGACTTGAAATAGTGGGGGTCTTCAGGTTGGTTCAACTGTTCCATTGATGGTGAATTAAACTATTTGTTCATTTGTTCTTTGTACTGAAGATCCCTGAAACGTAATCCTACAGTTTCAGTCATTTCAGAATTATTAAGCCCAGAGAAGTGCAGTCATGCTGAAAGTGGAATTCTAGAAGTTAATAACTTATAAGTGGTTTTAAGATTAAGAATTACATTTGCATAAATCAGTAATTATATGAGATAGTAAAATGTTTTATAAAATTTTAAGGGATTACTTTCTTTGCTGTGGAATTGCCAAGTGTGTACATTAGTTTTGAAATACAGTCTAAGCGTTGACAGTCTCGCTAAAACTTCTGATTCTTGACTCCAAAAACTCCAACACCTCTCCTATTTTTAGAAAGTAGCAGGATACTGTAAGTATGGCCTACAGTTTGAAAAATCATGACAAATAGACGAAGTCCCCAGTGACTGGAGAAAGGGAGTGTCACACTCGTTTTTGAAAAGGATAATAAGGAGGACCCTGGGTACTACTGACCAGTTAGCTTCACCTGTGTCCTCTGAGAACATGGAATAGATCCTGCTGGAAGATACACCAAAACATATGGAAGACAGGGAAGTGATCAGAGACAGTCCATATGGCTTCACTAAGGGCAAATCATGCCAGACTCATTCAGTGGCCCTTTTTGAGCCTCTAATATTTGGAGTATTTTCCGGGTTTTGGACACAAGTTCTTATCCTAAGGGGCTCCTACCTGAGTTTCTGGGTGGATCTTTGCACCATTGACTTGTATGACCTTTTTTCCAATAGGAAGATGAGATGGTAAGAAAAAGAGCAAAATGATACATTCAGTAGGTCACTTGAACTACATCGACAGGGAACCAAAGTTACGGATACAAAATTATGTGCACATGATCCATAGTTAGGGAAGGTCCTTAGAAGTTACTGGCAAACTCATGACAGTAATTACCATCATACCTTCAAAATATTTAACCTTTTAAGGTCTATTTTTCAGAGGAAGGAAAATGGTTTTAAGTAAAACTTTTAAAGAAAATATTGGAGTTCTATTAGAAATCAGCAGACATTAGTGTAGTTCCATTGGAAATGAACTTGGCCCATTGTGCTTTTCCCTGGCTTAAAAGCTAGACTACTAAAAGCCAATAGGTCTATTTTTGATCAGAATCAGACTTTGAATCTCATACATTTCTGTTAACTTCAATGGATTTACTGTATTTTTGTATAATGGAGATTAGAATTTGTCTTGTGGTCTGAATGTAATTTAAAAGAATTATGCAGAAAGACAAAGCAAGTAAAGCTCCTGTCAAAAGGTTAGAAAAATCAATACGGAGAGCAGAAAATAAAGTAGTAAAAAGGGTATTAAAACACCCAAAAGTTAAAATGTCATTTTGATATGGAAGAGAGGAATTTTACTGAGAAACTGTCTTATATAGCACAAGCTATCTGTATGAATAGGCAATCAGCCTCGTGGCTGTTGGAAGAGCATGTGCACAGTTGTGTAACGCAGACCTTTTCTGCACCCTTGGAGTATGTCTGGACCTTCTCAGTTATTGCTCTCTTTTGATAGGCAAAAGTGATGAAAAGAGACTCCAAGGCTCCCTTTCCACCAAAACATGAACCTTTAGTTTTCTTTGCTGACCATATATTTGACAGTCATGTCTCTTTGCTTAGATGAAATCAGTGTCATTTTTCATTTATTTTCCTATCTGTAGTTGCAGTGAAAAAGTGAAAAAAAAGGTGATTTTTTAATTTCAGTTAAAGATATTTATGCATACGTAAGGAGTTCTATTATGAAATTATTTTCTCAGAATATGTTTCATTTTAAATCATCTAATGATTACCCAAAACAACTACTACTGTCTTAAACTTTCAAAAGTTTTTACATATTTTCCTAAATATTTACAAAAGTGCATCCTTATTTCAAATAAGTTTTTTCCCCAGTATTTTCAAATGGATTTAAATTAGATATCAGAATTTAAATGCAATCAATGGCTTAAAAATATTAGTAACAAAATGCATGTGACATTCATTTTTAATTACAGCTCCATTTATCCTGACTGGACTGATAAATAAAGTTTTTCTTTTATTTCTTAGTGTAAGCTTAATGTAAGTATCATATTAATTCATTATTGTATAAAATTCATGTTTCGGATAAAATTTAAATCTTTATCTCACTTTTATATGAGGCTATCTCTTTTTAAACCTAACAGCTGGCAGGAGATTCTGGTACTTAAAACACTGTCTTAATGTAAGTATTATTCCCCTTTTTTAGTTGAAAAAGAACAGAACCCTCTCTACCCTCTGAGAGCTTTAAAACTCAACAGGATTAATTGCAGCTGTTTTAAGTCCTGAATGATCTTCACTTTGGGTAAATTATATCACCTAGAGAAAAGCCTCTACATACAAGGACAACACATCATTAGAATAGGTCATGAGTTCCCATCATGGAACCTTCAGGAACTCTTCAAATTAAGAAATCTACATAAAATCCATTTCCAGTGGAAAGGATTGTCCTCTGAAATACATAAATTCTAGTTTTCAACATATCTATTAAAATAACGCAGGACTGTGTGCCAAGAAGACTTTAGGGCTAGCAAGCAGGGAATTTGTCTGAAACCACTTGATTTAATTAAAAGTGTTTTTATGGGATACATTGCATGGCTGCCATGTATCATTACATTTTTTGTGGCTTTTTTTTTTTGAATTTTGATTAAATTGACCTTATTTTTGATCACAGTTATTATCAGTATGTTCAAAGATGGCTCCATTGTTACTTCTAAACATATTCTGAACACTGAACAGAAGGTCAAATATCACTTTATCTGAAGTAGTTGCCAGAAATGTCATTTGCAGTCTTGTGAACATGTTGAAAATTTCATAATGAAAAGGTCATAACATGTTACCAGACACCTTGCAGAGGGAACTAAAACCAATTAAATTCTAGTTTTAAAAAGGGATGGATTTAATAGTAATATTACCATGTCCAAGGTATACAAATATTGGTATATATTGCAATACCAAACATTAAGTAGCAATCTTAAATCAAAATTAATATGTAGACTGTTGTGGTTTTCCTTCCAATCATAAAGTTCTTATTTATGTCAAATAAGAAAGACACTAAAGAATATGATTCATGGAATACCAAATTGGAAGGGATGTCAAGGATCATCTGCTTCATCCTTTGTTGTGAAAAGTAGTTTAGAGAAGATGGCCCAGCACCCCAGCTGAATATTATCTGCTCAGTGCTAGGGAAGTGTCCAGTGTTGGGGAAGATGAAATAATGTCTGAATCTAAATGTACTTTACCCGACATTGAGCAAAGAGGAGTCGTAGATCCTGCAGTTGTATTCTCAAAAACAACCTGCAAAATCTGGCCTGCACCTGACTTTAAAGATATTTACTCACTGGATCAAATTAAGAAACCAATCTGATTACAAATAATTGCATTTTTGCATATAATACTTCCCCATCCTATAAACACATTCCACTTCTATCAGTAAACCACCCCCACCCCCAGACCAACAAACTAAAGTGTATATTCTATTGTTTTGCCTATCTTCTAACAGATTCTTTCTAAGATTCAGAGGTAAAAGTTTAAAAACAAACATTTCTTATAATTATTACTTGACACCATTGTGAAGAATGTAAAATATTCACAAAGGAATGCATATTAGTGGAGTCACAATTTCCTTAATTACTAATTAAAATCTACTGTATCAGTGGGGCATACCTTAGGTTTACACACCAGTTTTGACTGATATAACAGGCAAGGGTATAACTGGTGTGTAACTATTGTATGTACCAGTTTCATTTTTTTTTTGTATATTTTTACATACCTTTGGAAAAAAAATCTCTTGCCATGGACATTAGTAATGCAATACAGAAATCTGAGTTCAAACCTGCACTGGTCAGCTGAAGTTTTTACTTTTAGCAGCACTGAGGTCAATAAACAGTCCTATTAACAGGCACACTAACATGTAGCTGATGAATGTAAAGTATTGGTCTGCATTTTCTTTCTTCCTTTTCACATGTGTTATTAAGCTAAACTATATATTGATAAGTAGAGTAGATACACTATTGAACACCACCGAGGCTTCAAATATCTCCTGGCCTGACTGCTACAGGACAGTGAAGTGTCTGCTCTTACAACAATGTAGACCCACTCTCCCTTTTCCTGTTTTATTTGCAAACTAAATTAAAGAATTTTCTGTAACTGCTCTGTATTTTAGTACACTAATTGATTTTTTTTACACATGTTCAAACATACATATATTCAAAAGAAAATCTAAAAATTATTTCCAAAATTGAAAATCTGAGCAGATTTTTCTGCTTAGGTGCAGAAAAGGAACTTTGATATCAGAGGAGTGAAAGTTTAGAATTTTGTCTTGACCTTCTCCTTCTCCCTTCCTCTGTATCAACATATAAATCTCGATGTGTGTGTAGATGTGTGTAGAAAATGAATTATGTTTGTTTTAGGAAGAGGTGAGCAGCCTGAGACGTGTGCCTGGAAACAAGGAAGACAAAAATCTAGCTTCACAGATCCACAAGTTCTGATTTTCCTTTAGTGAGTGATTACAGAGGAACAGAATCCATTTCAAAAGAGAACAGTCAGCCATGTTTATGTTTAGAGAACTGTTACACTTTTCTACTGAAATGCCATCAAGCAAATAATAAGAAAACAAAATAACCAATAACAGAGCAAAAAATCTGCATAGCAAACCAAAATTCTTTACAGCAGAAAGTGCTCTCCATTTAGATTTTTTTTAAAAGCATATAATAAAAATCTAAATTTTATTCCTTTCTCAATGTTTACATTTACAGTTACATTGCCTATATGTTGTTTATTCTTATAACCTTTACATTTAATGTTTTTCCATAAAGTCAGCACCTATTCAAACATGCACAAAATAACTTACATAGTTTTCTATGTCAGTAGAACATAATGATGAAATGGTCAGCACTACTTGTTTCATTGAAATAACTCATCGATAAGCTGATCGGTGCCCTCAGATTTATTTGAGATATAGAATTATATAGTGCAAAAGAGATTCTGTGATCTTTCAGATGCCATTGGTATTTTGGGGTATTATCAGCACTTCTTTGAATCCTGCTTCTCTCTCCGGTATGGACTGTCTTTTAAAATTTACCTGACTTATGTTTTAGCTTACAAACAAAAAGACAAAAATAATCTCATCACTATTTATTTCATTTTATTTACTATTACTCCTGTAGTCAGAGCCAAGACCACACTTCCCTGCAAAACAAAATTCCACTTTAGAGACTATGAAACATGTTCCTTCTTACTACAAAAATTTCCTTCCAGAAATGGTCAAGTATATTTCGTGGTTTAATCTTTCTGATGTATTTAAATTTAATTTTCTAAAATACTTATTATCATTAAGACTGATTTTCCTTAAATGCAAACTGCAAATGTAACCATTTTCTTGTGAACTGGAAGACTAGCAAGACTCAAAATTTTCCCTAGATTTTATTATGGAGCTATATCTAGAAAATGGCTAAGTTTAGTGAACATTGTAGAGAGCTAGAGAGGCATAAATCAACGGTATCCAACTTTGTTTCTCTCTTTTTAGCCATTACAGGTACATTTTTCTACATTCCCAGTATTCAAAAGCATAAAGTGCATAGCTATGTCTTCTGTTTTCTTCCCATGGTTTGCAAAGACACATTGTTCTGTACTGGGGATGGGGGGGAGGTGAGACTGAGCTGCTGCAGGGCTCTTTTATGGATCTCAGTAAGAAAGACCTGGCAAAAATGGCTTAATAGGATAAGTGCTTTAATACGACAGAATAAGAGAAGGAATACAGTCAGTGAGTAAACCTTCTTTCCCTATGGGCACCTGTTTGTGCAGCATTGGACAGGGCCCATTTGGATTTTCTTCTGGTGCTCAGTAAAGAGGAGAGCAAATTTTAACCATGGGGAGAAGCTCTCCATTTGGGTCCTTTGAGCCACTATCCAATTCCCTCCTAAGGAAACTATTCTAAAGGATGTTCTCACAAGAACTTGTTGCTGCACTGTTAGACCGAGGCAAGGCCACACAGCTGACATACTTGCACGTACGCGTGGGAGCTGCCCAAGGTGCTGTCTTGTGGTGGACTGGCTTCACTCATTCTGCAGCCCAGCAACATGAGCAGCACAGCACGGGCATGTGCCCTCTCAGGTTGATTGCCACATACTGCCTACCTTTCCCAAATCTGTTACAGACTACCTTATTTGCATACAACTTCTCAAGCCCTAAATGTGAGCCCAAATAGAGTAGACATGTCCACTGGCTCCTCGAATGCTCTATCTTCCACAATGCTCCCCATCCACACTACCAATTTCTTTTTTCTTTAGTAGAAGATGGATAGTGTGATTATTAATTACTGAATTTTTCACAAACCATTGTACATAGTAATTACTGATTTTATAAATTAAGCATGTAGTCCTACTCCATAATTAGAAATTTAAGGCTGTAAAAAACCTCAACTCAGTAAAAGAAGTGTTCACAATCAATTGCATTTGGAGTCCAGCTCTCTAAAGCAGTGTTTGAAACCATTGCACTGGGGAAATTCTCTGGTTCAGTTTAAATATGGAGATAGATAAAGGTTAGCTGGAAAGGAAGAGTAAGGCAGCCTTAATATGCTGTCCAATGTAAGGTTCAATTTTATATACTATCCTGCTTGTCTTTTCACCTCCCAAAAAGTAGAGCTCTGCTGGTGGGGAATCACGAAAGTCTCCTGAGACTAACTACAAGGACAAAGAGGTCATTTGGTCAACTTGCAAATTACATTCTTCAAAACCATTGTTCCTACTTTCATTCAGTTAAAAAGATCTTCACATTCTACCTTGAAATACTGCTAAATTTTCTTTTGATTTTCTACAATGGAGTGGTAAAAGTGAAAACTCAAAATGTCTGTGTCTTCTAATAGAACAGAAAGCCACATGGAAAAGGAATTTCTTTACAGTAGAGTGTACTGATCTGTACTGAAATTTATGAGAATATGAAAAAAATATAAATTTTGTAAAAAATACAAGAAATATTTTGTTATTATGCATATACCTCTCTCAAATATTATAAGTCCAAATCTGTGCACATGTGCTCACAAACACAGAATGCCTCAGAAACTGTGATAGGATTATAGGTGTTGTAATGGTGAATAGCTGATCTTGTAAGAAAGAATGATAATTATCTGGATCATATATAAAAGAGCATACAAACTTCATTAGAAAATTTTTGAAAATTCCTCAGAAGTAAAAATGATTTGAAATGAGGGTTGACAGTGCAAAATGAAAGTTATGAACCCTCTGAGTACATAAAAAGATTACTTTGAATATCATTTAAGAAAACAAAAACTTGAGCTAATTAAATCAAGAAATAGTAAAAGAACCCAAGGAACACCACCAGAATCCCAGAATTACCTACAGAAATGTAGAAAATCTGATAAAATCTCAGTTATTCATAACTTTGCTTTTTTGTGTCAGAACAGAATTAACTTCAGGTATCCTGCAGTTGCTGGTAATAAAACCAGACCTTCAATGACGTGGTATGTTCAAATTGTTTTGGCTTTGAAGGTGTGGTGTGGGCCATAATACCAATTTATCTTCCGTGTAGGGATTCTTGCCTACTTCCTTTATGAATCAATGGGTAAATAGACCAAAAATTTTTTTCAGTTTTCTGGCCAGTTGAAATAACAGTGATCCTCATTCAGTGTGTCGAGGACCATGTGCTGGAGAAAGATGAACCCTGAGAAACTATCTGCCAATCTTTCTATAATTATTTTCCAGAATATACCAGGTTAAAATGCACTCATCAGTTATCCACCTAAAGTTGTGGCAAATTGTGGTCATTTGTTATATATCCACAAAATTCCCACCAGACAGAAAGAGAGTTTTGATATAACCAAACAAATCTACAACTGAAAACATGTCCAAGTCTATGAAAAATCTGACAAGCCTTTTCAGAGTACTGAGAGTTGAGACTTATTTTCTCAAAATCTTGGGCTTATAAGACTTCACAATTCTATATCTACAGCAAGGAGAATTCAGCTAAATGGAAATACAAGATCTGAGAAGTAAACCTGTGAAGAATCAGTACAGATGATGCATATTCATGCACACCTACAAGACTTTTTTTTTTAAGAAAAAGAATAATTAATAAATTTTCAGTGTAGATTTCTGTGAGTTGTTTTAAAGAATGATGTGATAAGAAAAATTATATTTACACAGTATTAATGAATACAGGAATAAACAGCATAGAAAGGTTATTTTGTATTGCCTTTCCTTGATCAAAATGTAGAAAATAAAATTGTTGTTGTAAAGCCAGATTAGACTTCATTAGACACTTATTTTAGAATATGAAGCAGAATTCCAATATGGAATTCCAACATGGCAAATCCAAGAGCCTAGCATATAAAAATAAAGTAAAAATTACTCCTTCATCTGAATACATCTTCAGGATCAATGCACACAATTATTCAGTGCTTCTTTATTATGTAGTTCTCTACCATTATTCAATATTGTCTGTAATGCTTCTACTATTTCTATTATCACTATACAAGTAAAGATTGGATTCTATTTTTAGTTCTCATCTTGAATTGCTTTTTGAGTCTGGATAAGGTGCCCGTCTTTATTTCTTTTTCTTTTAAGAGAAAAAATGATTATGAATAATGGATTCCTTTGAATACTGCCTTTCTTTTGAATAATGCTCTGCAGGTGAAACAGCTCCATGGACTGACCTAAAGTCTAGCGAGTTACGTAAGAAGCTTTTTACTGACTTCAATGAGTTTTGGGTCAAAATACCTATGTAAAAAGGAATAATACTGAGCAACCAACTTTTTATTTCAGGAAATGCCACCAAATTTATCCTTGAAATTAAGTTCATAATATGGTTTTATCACTCCCTTCAAATGATAATATTTCAAGTTTTAGATTCTGAATTGAATGCCATATGTAACTGGCCACAGTAGAGGAAAAAAGGAAAGTTGTTATGTCCTAAAAGGGTATTTTAAATAGCAACTAAATTTGAACGGACCAAGTTGGTACTGTCACTAACACATAATCAAAAAAATGCACTAAAATTTGGGGTTTTTTACTGGAGCAAAATAAATTTAAAAAGATAAAAATGGACTAGTATTGTGCTTCAGCACACATTGACAAGTTAGCTTTCTAAAGGGCAGGACAGATTGATTTCAAGTGACGAATTCTCTGCTAGATTGTGTTACTTTCCTGGTTTTCTTGTATCACTGAGATCAGAATTACCCCAATAGACTTGCCAGGATTATAATACTCTCTCACATGTTCTCTTCAGCTGTAGTTGCTCAGAGTTCTCCCCTCTTCTTAAGCAGGTTATCCCAGAGGTGCTGCAGCTGTCACTGATGGGCTCAGCCTTAGCCAGTGATGGATCTGTATTGGATCCAGCTGGCATTGGCTCTGTCAGATAAGGGGGAAGCTTCTGGCAGCTTCTCACCCCTGCAGCTCTACTGCTACAAAAAAACCCAAA
Source organism: Platysteira castanea (assembly GCA_013397175.1). Taxonomy (NCBI): domain Eukaryota; kingdom Metazoa; phylum Chordata; class Aves; order Passeriformes; genus Platysteira; species Platysteira castanea. Next base: position 180,402 of record VYXC01003452.1, read on the forward strand.
CCAAAAACACAAACCTACAAAAGGTGACACCTGTGCTATTTTACCCTTTAACTGAACATCTTCAGTTACTGCAAGTTTAAAACAGAGAGAATATATAAGTAACATGCTAAAAAGTGACCTAGCTGGTTATGAAAGAAACAAGTTAAAAGAAATTAAATGGACTGCATTTAAGTGGTGTAAGTTCATTGGAAGTTCAAAGACTCCTGATCATCCAAACAAAATCCCAAAATCTAACAAAAAACAGATCTGTCATGTCTAAAAATGTCAGCTATTTTTCTGTTTACCTTGTGGGTAATGCCTTTTGACAGAGAGTGCAGGCAATGGAATTTGATTCCTCATTTTTAGAAATGATGTAAACAAACAATTTTTGTATTTTTAGAAGCAGATTTATTGAATAAACATGGTATAAAACAGTAATCTAAAATATATTTACTTTCTGAAGTAGTTCAACTGAAGTTATTTCTGTTTCTCACTTCACTTTAACAAGGACAAGAGTTCTAGCAAAGGTGACCAACTGCAGGTGTTATGAATTTACCCTTTCCATCCTCAAAATAGGTATGTACTAATCTACTTTTATTTTAGTTAAATATCCAGTTATTTTTTCTTATTTGTATGAATTTTTGGTTGACATCAGCAACTGACAAACAATCATAGTTGTATAATCTGTGAAAGAAACTGTATGAGGCACTGCATAAAATATCTGAACTATCTGAATGAAGCATTCTGTTCTATAAGGGAGAATTGTTATTAAAAATCTGTACCTATTTTGAGTATATATAATAAAAAAAATAAAACTGGTCGCTGAATGTGGAAATTAACATTTGATGACAATCACTTTGAATCACTTTGAATAAAAACAGCAGAAAAATACTAGGGAAAGATGTGAAGATGTGTGGTGTCTGTGACTGCATTGATTCCAAACTGCAGATTCCAGACAACTTCCAAAAACATTCCTGTGTGGCCAAACAGCTAGAGGCATCACTAGCATGTTTGAAAAACTTATCTGGCTACCTGACTGTACAGAATAAATGCATAGGAGCTTTCTGGGCATAATGTTGTGCTCAAGAGAGCTAAGTAGTAAAGGCAGGAAACTTTTCACCTTTTTAGGTGTTTTTATATTACAAGCACTATTCTAAGATATTGAGGCAGAGGAATGGCAGTGAATTTAAGACAAAATTAAAGAAAGTCTACTGGAATAAGTTTAATAACAACTATGACATGGTCTAGTGCTGGAGATATCTCAGACCCACAAGAGATTAGAGTTAGAAGTCCCAAGGGAGTGTAAAGTTAAATTTTCATACTGCTTCAGTTATTAATAGAATCTTCTCTTCAGAGCTGACATAACTTATAAAGCACATTAGGTTTTTCCACTATATTTATATAACAACAAATCCAGTGAAAATAACAAACAAACATGTTTTATTAGGGTAAGGAGGAAGCTAAAAAAAGAAATAACTCCTTAGTATGTCTGGATCATTTCCACGGTACTGCCATATGGCAGATTCAGCTAGTGTGCAGCAAAGCTGCAATAATTTGTGATTGTTTCAGGCAGATCTGGCAACTGTTTACGCAAGATAACAGAATCTAACCTTTCAGTGAATCTGGTGCCATACTCTCAGCATGCACAATCTTCCAATGGTCCTAATGGTGGAAAATAGTTCAAGTGGTTTACAATGATCACAGTTACTTTTACTCAATGGCCACGGCCAAACGATGACTAGAGCTTCCTTTCTGCTTTCTTTGATATGAAGAAAGGCAGGTAAAAGATGTGCAAGTGTAAGCTTGAATACACAACTGAGGAAAGAAGAGGTCACTAGTTACCAAATGCAATGAAATCACAAAAAATGACTGGTAGGTCTGTAAGTGTTCACCGCACCTTAAAAGTGCTAATATAAGAATAAATAAATAAAAAACTATAACTCAGCAGTGGTTTTGCATAGCAAAGCAGCTCTGAAGTACTTATAACTCTATAAGAAAGATTCATCCTGACTCATACTAATTATTGCTTTATAAGATTCTAATTCTGTCACAGTTCAGACCAGAAATCTCTACTCTCCTGGTCTTGTATTCTGCTGGTGGTAGAACTAATGCTCTTTTGACCAAGCAAATGAGGCAATTTGAAGAAATTCACATCTCAGAAAAACTGAACCAAGGTAAAAAAATACTTTCTGAAAATGATGATTGTGTTAGTGCAAGGAGAGTAAGCAACATCATATGATATAGATCTTTAATTCAGAATTATTTTCCAGAATATACTGGGTTAAGATGCACTCATCAGTTATCCACTTAAAGCTGTGGAAAACTGTGGTCAGTTCTTATATAGCCACTCCAGAATTCAGAATTATTCAGGTAATAATTCATAATTATTACCTGTTTTGTGGGCATTACAAAACAAAATACTTAGAGTGCATTTCTCTGCCAGTCTTCCAGAAATGTTATAATACAACCAAGGTTTCCAGATTTTAACAGATAGCAGAGGCAACTTAAAAATAAAAGGGTCCTGTTTTCTTGATATTTGGGCTTTTATATTTAAGCTTTCGTGAGACTTCCATGTAGAACATAAAAACCCCAATATTTTACACTGCTTTTATGTTTTGTTTATGTCACAGTCTCCATGTGAATAAAGACTATTAATTTCTATTTATAGTAGAAATATTGATACCTCAGTATATAACACAGATAATGATTCCTATTATTAGTTTAGTGCCTATCAGTACAGTATTAAGGGACAGATTTAAGATGCCTAGTAAGTGGGCTTCCAGTTTGAAAATGCCATAACATTTCTCTGCTATGGCCCAGTGTAGTTGAGCATCCAGTGTACAGGGAGTTTGGTGCATACAGTATAAAGATGTCCTGCACAAAGTCTGCTCACATGCTTCTTCCCAGTTTTGCTGACTATGAATCAGTTATCAAATAGAATACTATTTTTCTAGACCAGTGATTTTCAATCTCTTTTTCTTTCTTTTTCAAATCTGTAGATAAATAAAATATTTCCACTGGAGAAGCAGACCTTTGAATAGCAAATTTTATGTCAGTCAAAAATAAGCTTTTTTTTCAGTCGCCTTTCATATTTCTCTTGGTGTTACCTGATTAATGTTGCAATTCAGAAACTAAACACTTAAACCCACTGTGGCTGTTATAGAGTAGGTGAAGAAAAATCTACCCTTGACAAAGATATAGTAAATCCTGCATTAAATTGACCAAGGTGATAAAGACATATGAGTTAGGAGAATCAGAAAGTCATACGGCAATAACAGGGGTCTGTTGACAGTAGCTATTCTGAAGATTCTATTTTCTGGTGAAAGAAGGAATTTCAAGAGGGATTTCAAGTAGATCAATGGTTTTGCTTTGCGAGTATTTGTGGGAAATCCTCCCAGCCAGAGTAAAATAACAGGAATATATTAAAATCTGTTTATTTTATGTTTACAATATGCACTGTGTTACAATGTAATTGTTTCAGCAGTGTATCTTCTAGTAGCAATAATGGTTCCAGTATTTTTTATTGAGTGTTTGTCATTTAAACACTAATTCAATTGCCTTAGCAAATATTTGCTCTCTAGCTGTTACCAGGAAGCTCAACACAGTGCACCTTTTGAATCAAATCAGGCAATCCGTATCATTTCACTCAGTGTCTTCCACAGGATTACTTGAAGAAGTAAGCTTTAGGTGAGGAATTTAACAACCTAGGGACCCTACCTTATTAAAAATCCTTGGTTTGCTTTTGTCTAAAAAAACCCCAGTGTCTGAGCTTCAGATTGAACTAAATAAAGTCACTAGTATTTTTTTGTTTCTTAGGATGTTGACTATATACTTTGATAGCATGTTTCAACCACTGCCTTGTTTTTTAATATCACAGCTTCTACAACCAGGCATTTGTGTGAGGTTAATAATCATCAGGCAACACAATTCTAAGAGGTTCTGCTAGTGTGCATATTTGCAAATGACAAGCCTGTATGCAGATACTTTGTAGATGTTCTGCAGTTTCCTTAAGTACAAGAGCACCTCTTAGAACAAACCCAGACTCTGCGATCACCTGCCCTGCTAATCCTAATTATCTTTAATAGGACTTGGGAGTTCATAATAGCAGCACATTGATGTTCAACTTCTTAAATCAGTGTATGACATCTTGCCTCCATATTCATCAGCCATACTGTTTAGAATTAGGAGACTGGAATAGCTGGTGTCTTTCTAAAATACAACCTTCTTGACTACAATGGAATCAGGAAAAATCTTCCATTTTCTTCAGTACAAATTTTTCTCCAGTCCTTATGCCTAACAATGAAACCTAGTTTCTTATTTGGACTTCTTATTGTCCAAACATTGCATTTTATTTAGATTTTCCTTCCTAGCTTGAAAGCCCTGTCTGATTGCATCTTTACTCCTCATTGAGAAATATATATGAATTATAACCTAATGGTAAAGTTCACAAGAATCATGTAATACTCTTGACATTATAAAGTACCATGAAACATCAGCATTTGTAAGTTGGCTGACTTACCTTGTTAAACCTAAGTACAGTGTCTTGCCAAGAATCACAGAATAATTTAGTTGGCAAAGATTTCCAAGATTAGGGAGTGCAACTGTTGATGGGTCACTGCCTTGTTAGCTAGACCACAGCACTAAATGCCCCACCCAGACGTTTCTTGAAGACCTCCAGAGTTGGTGACAGCCCGGAGGTAGCCCATTCCCATGCTTAACAACCCTTTTCATGAAGAAATTCAGTCTGATATCCAGCCTGAAATCTCCTCTGGCACAGCTTGAGGCTATGTCCTCTTGTCCTGTCACTGGCTGGCTGGGAGAAGAGGCAAACCCTCACCTGGCTACAGCATCCTTCCAGGTAGCTTTAGAGAGCCATAAAACTTCCCCTGAGCCTCCTTTTCTCTAGGCTATATAACCCCAGCTCCTACAGCTACTCCTAATATGACTTAATCTCTAAGCCCTTCACCAGCCCCCTTGCCCTTCTCTGGACACACTTCAATGTCTTTGTTGAAGGGGCCAAAACTGAGCACTAGATTTGAGGTGTGGCTTCACCAGGGCTGAGTACAGAAGTTCTTAATTGAACAGATCTGCCACATAAAAAAATGTCATAAACCCGTAGAAACACTCTGCAAACCAGTGTGATTTTGTACAGAAATAATCTATTCAGTAACAGGTGTTACTATGTTCTTTGATATGATAGTTAATGTCAAGCTTATTACTTTGCAATTACCTGAATAGGTATCTGTTCACTTCCATAGGGTTTTACATTCATTTTTTCTCTTTGTGCTTCCATTACAGAAATATTTAAAAAACAAGCAAACAGATGTCAGATTTTATTTAAATTATGATTAGAATCTATAAATTCTACATAAGTTCCAGCAGTTTTAATAAACAATAGAATCCATTCAAATTTTTATTTTTTGCTCTGAGATTTTTCAAACTGTTTAAGAAACTCAGAAATGTCTTCTGTCGTATATCTGAAGATGCACATAATCTTCAGTATTTGCCTGTCGTCATAAGGAGAAAAAGCCTTGGATATCTTTATTTCCTTATGAGCTTGCTTGAAAATGTTCAAACTAACAACCCTAGGCAGACCCATTAATACCTTTACAAGAGTTAACTGGCACAGTGGAGCAAATCACCTAGTTTAATTCAGAATGCAGTGTTAATTCATGATGCCTTCATTGCTCTGTGTTTGGGACAACTAATTAATCAAAGTCAGCTTAGGTTGTTGAAATGAACTGCCTAAATAGGATTTAAACTGATTATAATTTTTAAAATAGAATCTCATTACCTGAGTAGATTTGACAGAATGTTTATGTCTATGTTTGAATTGCTAATGTACAATTAGAAAAGTAATCATGTAAAGTATTAGAACACTATGTGCTCCGAGAATTATTTATTAGTCCTTGAGTAGCCTCTCTGATACAAAGATAATTTTCCACTAATGCATGAAAAAAGCTCAGAATTTCAGTATCACATTTACAATACCTCCTTATTAATTACAGCCCATATTGAGCTACTTTGACAAAAATTCAAAATGCATTGCCAAAATGGAAAAGAAATGGAAAAAATACAAACTGCAAAGGAATTGAATGCATTATGCCACAAGGTCTACTTTTTTTGCTGGTGTGTTTGGAACCAATCGTTGCTCAAGCAACTATGTATGATAAGGAACTCTCTGAATTGTATGACTGTGTTTTGAACCACATATACATACCCACCACCACACACACACAGACACAGAGAGATCATGAAGGATTGGATGAGAATTCCACCGTCTTGTGTTTTGTTGTGGTTGTGCATCCTTGCTCTCCCCACTCCTCTTCAGGCCTGCTCTATTATCTCAGGAGCTCCTGATAAGCCCTGACTGAACCAGCTGAGCCACCAAGTGAAGCACTCCTTGACAGAACCAGTTCGTCGTTGAAGTGTCCCTTGACTGTGCCAGGTGCACTTGCATGATAAAGGTGGGAATGAATCTGACCATAAAAGGAACATCAACTGCCTGACCAAGGTGGGGAATAAAGAATAACCAGTTATCCTTCTTAGCCTTGTTAAATCATTCACCTGAACTGTATAGCCCAAGTGAAATGGTGCTGCTGCTACAGGACATTTTGAAAAAATTCATTTTAGTCTGAGTGGAACACTACCATTGGTAAAAAACATCTAGTAGTTACCAAGTTGTGTTATGGCCAGGGTGGAAACTGACTGATGACTAGAGACAATTATCTTGTGACCCTATAAACAGCGTTCTTAAGGGAAGCTCTTTGAGTTCTCCTGGAATGCAGCAGGCTATACCAGCATCTCCCTCTAAGGGGGATACCTCTTGGAGCTCGTGAGCTCTCAAGTTTGTGATATTCAACAGACCATCACCAATGATAAGGCCTAGGTTAATATTCCCCACCTCACCATTCCTCAAGGTGCAACCCATGCCTGTTGAGAAATGTTGAAGGATTTGATGTATTTCACTGAACCTGAGTGGAGTTTTAATAGGTACCTTTACACACATAGATATAGATGTATACACCTCTTTGTGTGCATCTGTGCATTGATTAAGGTATGAATCTGTTATTGTGAATCTATAATTAAGTTGTTTTTGTAAATCTAGTAAACCCTATTCAATCACTTTATAAATATTAAATTAGTCAATGATTAAGTGCTGCTAAACCCTTTTGTGCCCTTATCTTTTGTAATCACGTCCTTTGCACCTTTACCCTTTTGCATTCCTTGTCTTCTTGTAAATCATTCTAAATTGTTTCTAATCCAATTTTCTAATGCATGCTTCATCTATGTAATAAGTAATAGAGTGAACCTTGCCATTAAACTCTGTTAAAGTCATACTTTCACGGATTCATATTAAAACCTGCTTTTTGCCAATACCTTTGATGATGATTCTTTAAGTGACCTAAGCACTCATTCACAACATGTATGAAGCAGTGGATCTAATCAAATCCAGTTTGATTTATGATGTGCTGTGATGTGCATAGGGAATGTAGCAGAATCCTGAGCTAAATGTGGTTTCAGATGAAGCTAACCTGGCAGATGTATTCCAATGGCACAAATAGCTGCAAACATCCACTCAGTCCATGGTACAAGAGCAGTCCACAAAGTGAGTTCAACACAATGACCTTCCTGAATCACTTGGATGTTAAGGCCTCAGCACCAACCATTACCTGTTTTGCTTTACAGATGGATACTTCTTGCCAGTATAGACACAACCATTCTTGTTCTGCAGTCAGTCAATAGACTTCACACACACACACAAACGTACAGCTTCCCCTTGGCTCAGCACTCATGATTGGCAGTGATGACAGAAAGCATTTGATGGGTACAACTGTATTAGTAAGGACCATTTTCTGTATTATTAAATTGTAAGAATAATCCCTAGTAGAGTTTTCTTGCAGGCCAAAGAGTATTTCCCAAGGCTTTGAGAGTATGTTTCAGGATTTAGCTCAAAACTCTTGATGTTTGATTTTGTGGTGCAAGGCTGGTTTGAGGGCAAAGGCAAAGAGATAAGTGCATTCCATAGCATGAATACATACATTCCCATTTCAGATGGCCTCAGTGCCTGTTACAAGGACACACTTTTTCCTCAGGCCCCCACTGAGGGTCTGTGACTGCGTTTGACACGAATTTTTTAAAATAATCTTTTGATCCAGATATATAGCGTACCACAAAGTCATTGTGATTTCTCCTCTGTCTCCATGTTTATATGGCTTCCCTCCTTCAGAACTTATACCAGCTTCACAGAAAAAAAATCTTTTTTTTACATGTGATGTGATTGCCAAATTTTTGTTGTATTTGCTAGAGACAATTTTCTGGTAGATGCTACAATCTTTTTCTTACAACCTGATTTAAGGAAAAAATAAAATGAGTGAAAGGATTCTTCTTCCCACAATGTCTTCCCATTTCTTCTTTGAAATCGACTAATTCACATGTGATTTGCTAATTCACTGGTCCTTCAAGTGAATTTTAGGTGCAAATCATTTCCTCAGCTACCTTGGCCGGAAGTATAACACTGTCATAATAAAGAAGACAAAAGTTATTGTGCATCTTTTGCAAATGATAGGACATGTTTACATTTAAAAACCAACCAACAGAGACAAAATATTAATCTGTATAGACCATGTAGATTCCAAATATACTTGGTCTATTAATACAAAACAGTGTCCTCAAAAAGATTTAATTTTGTGTCTTAGCATTGCTTTTAATTCCAGTCTAAATTCTTTACTATAAATTTAACCTTGTTGATCATTGTGATTGTGGTTTTGGAAACTTATTTCCAATAAATTATTAGGAATAAATCTGTAAATACTAATTCTAAGGAATACATTTCCAGCAGTTAACATGCAAGCCATAGAAATCAAAAGATAAAGGTCTTTTAAAAAATGCCATAAGGCGTTTTATTTTGTTCCTACTTTAAGAATAATGATAATAGTAGATAGTATTATTATAAATCTCTGTTCATTTAGTCAAGGCTTCCAGTGTTTCAGCCATTTTAAATTTGGCCTGAGATATAAAGACAAAGTGATTTGATCATGAAACAAGAATTTTAGGTCTGTAATACTACTGGTTTTCTGTTTCAAGTAAACCCTTATTTTCTAATGCCTTTTTTTTCCCCTCTAATACTTCTTCTCATTGATTTACGTAACATAAAAAGATAATTTCCTGATGTTATATTTACAATAAATAATATATTTGGGCATCATTATTTTCATCAACACTACAATAAAACATCATCAACACTACAATAAAACATGAATGACACAATAATGAAATCAAGTAATGACCAGGAAAGGAAAAGAAATCCTACTCTCAATTACGCAGTCTTAGATATCTTTCTCCTAGTAGGTAATGAGAACTGTCATTGACCTTATTCAAGTCACTTCTCACGTTTAAGGTACTTTTTCATTTAACAGGTTGGGTCAATTCACAAGATTTAATATTGACTAAGGTGTCTGTTCTTATTGGCAAATGAATAAGCTCTTCACTGCTAAAACTGACAATAGAACTGCTTGGATTCCTCCAACTTCAGATTTAGAACCCTTCAATTACCATTTCTTACTACATTCACTTGACTGAATTTTGGTATTTGTTTAAAACCTTAATTTCATTTGAAAATTTATCTATTCTTTACTGCAATTCTTAAACTGACATATATATTTACTTCAGTATTAGTGTAAGGTATGAAAACTAGTAATGCACAAATATGGCCTTCATATGACCAACTTAGTTTCTTTTTTATCCTAGTGTGCAGAAATCCTCTAAGTGAACAAAACACCAAATCCAGTTAGCACTGAAATACCTTATACTGTCTTGGATTTTGGAAACATGAATCAAAAACCTGCTGAAAAAGTACAAATTTGTAAATTTTTCCTTCATTTTCCAGTCACCTGCCAGAATCATTGGTCAAATAGGGACAAATATATTTGGAGACAAAGTCAAATGCATAGATTCACACCCTCTCTGTAGTCCCAGAGTCTTTCAGTCCAATGTTTTTAATATTTGCAGAATAGAATCCAAGATAAACTACCAATTGAGTAATACAGCTCTGTGTGTATTTTTCAGTTTAGAAAAGCAAAGATTGCACAAAAGATGAAATAAGGAATACTATAAGTGAAACAGAGTGTTTTCCAGAGGGCATAACTGAATAATTTTTCTGTTCTTTAAGAACAGTCATACTTGTGAGTCCTTCCTACAGTGAACAGTAATGCCATAGAGAGAAAGAGCAAAAGAGTCGAATTGTGTGACTGTCTGTAGAAGCAAATGTTAAGCACGTTTGCAGAATTCAGTGCATGAGTTATTTACCTACTTGCTGCTTCTAGCATCTAACTTAAAAGCAGTTCTCAGATCCTAAAGTTAGAAGTTAATGTTCCTCATTTAGTGAATAGGAAGAAAAAAAAAGGAAAAGATGATGCGTCCATAAAATGACCTTAAAAATAAAGGCAGGTACTTAAGTTTAGACTTTAAAATCTCTCTGCCATTTTACAACATTTTATTATTGATTTTAAATTAGTTTTTTTAGTCTAGTCATCTACATAGGTACAAGAACCTACTTTGCTGGCAGCTGAACAAACCATAGGCAATCTGAAATATACAGTCAAAATAATTTATTCTTAAAGGAGAGGGTTTACTTCAGAAACCTATAGCTTAATTCCTCTGTCACCTATTCTTCTTAATCTGTTCCAAAAATATCTTAATGTTATTTGTTCTAGTACTTCAGAACATACATCCTTGGTGATACAATTACATGGTAGCTTGCTTTAAGACAATTTACACTCACAAATGGAAAAATATGAAGTATCTTCAATGAACAACAACAAAAATATCTCTGAAAGTTCTTCATGTTTAAATGTTTATAGATAATTAGGAAAATGAACTAAAAAGGAAATTGGTGTGCTGACTTTGCTAGTTTTGTTTTTGCTGTTAAGCGCTGTTATCACATAATATTTCAAAATATGATGAGGACATTTTTATATAAACTAACATAATTTCTGGTTCCCTGCTACTTTTTATTTCTGTAGATATGGGTATTTTATATAAATAGCTTTTAAAGACTCATTTGATTGTCAATATAGAGATAAATAAAGCAAAATTAGTACAGCACACAGATGATAGTTTTCTGCAAGCAGTTTATCCACCTGATAGATAAACTCTGGCTGAGACACCCTTAAACTGCATGTGTGGGGCACAGCACCTCACTGTCCTGCTCAGCCTCCTAGCAGCCTGGAGCCAAACTTCAGTATTCACCATCCCACAGTGTAATCTTGTGGATGGTTTTTGATTCAAACCACAGGTGCACAACTGGGGTAGGAAATGGTGCCTCACCTCTCTTGCTCTAGATGCATGAAAGAAAATGAGTAGGAAGGACACCTATGTCAGATTATGCACATCTTCAAGACAAAGTTGGTTTAAACCAGCTCCCTTTTAAGATTGTTATGGGCAGCATTAAACATATGATGACTTGCATTCATATAAGCCAAGGACGGATGTTTTGTTGGGTCGTGGAGGTTGGTTCTCTGCTCTTCTTGCAACCCAGTTAATAGAATATTTTCATTACTACTGACAGGCCACAGGCTTTTTGCCAATCTAATAATGTAGGACTTGTTCAGCCCTTGTCTTTAAAGTCTTGGCCTGAACTGAGTTTAGATTGTTTTAAGATAAACCAGCTGTAAAAGCAGCTTTTCCTCAGCATTGTGCAGCATCTCTATGGCCAGGGATTGGTATTTGTCCCCACTCCGTCACTGTCTCTGTCAGCAGAGACTTGTGACACATAATCTATGTCTCTTCATAGACATGCAGGTAATTTCACATTAGGTTGCTAGCATACCCTAAAACATACCTCATGTTCCCTGTTTAGCTTATCAGAATGTCAAAATCTCAAATAAAGAAAAGCTGAGCATATGAAGAACCTCAGAGCCAAGGTCTGTTTTGTGCTATATAAAACAACTACATTTCAATACAGTTGCTACTTCAACAAAAATTCCTATTTCAAATAAAGCATGCAGGGTATTTTCAGAAAGTTTTGTGTTTCAACAGGTCAAAATTGAATATTTTAATGCAATTTTCTGTTGAAAAGGTTTTCTCTCTATGTGTATGAAATGTGATTTTTTTTTTTTTTTTTAAGAAAAACATAAGTTTCATTGGCCTTGTTATGTTCCTCTTGGATCAAAAAGCTCACTGATAGGAACAGTTTTAAAATAAGACTTCAAAAAAGAAGACTGGGAGATGCTTATATAATGCCCAATTGCAAAAGAAATGCCAAAACAATTTTTTAAATAATGGAAAATAAGGATGGAAAGAACACATGGCGGTCCTCAAATCTGTACTTCTGGCACAAGTGGCACTGAGCTATCCTTTAATAAAGAAAGAAAAGAAAGAAAGTTTAAGAAATCGTTAAAAATAAATTTAGAAAATGAAATATCAAAATAAAGTATCAAAATAACCCAGGTTTTGAAAGAAAAAACTCTGAGATTTGACTCCATAACTTTACTTTTTTCCCATTTTCTAATTTCACAAATCAATAATAATGTGTAAACCTTCTGGTTCCTACAGCAGTGAAAAATGGAAAAAAAGTCATTTTAATAGTGATTAGGTAAAAATTATTGGAATTAGAGAATTGGTGAAATAATTTATTGGAATGCATTGAGGCAAAGATATTACTGAAATAATGGCATGTTATTTTTATCACAAACTATCAGGAGGGAAGGCAGACAGGGCTCAATTCAAGCATTTTGAATTGTAACTTCATGTAATACAGGAGCATTTACAGTACCTAATGCATCAATGCTCAAAAACAGGTAAGGCAATGAAGTTCACATATCCAGCTAAAGGCTAATTTAATTATTTGATTAAAAGTCAGTTTTAACAAGGTTTACATTCTTTTTGCTGTCCCTTGAGGACTGCTGTTCCATTTTAAACTAATATTTTATTGTGCTATGTGTTTTTTACAGTGTTATTAGATTATTTAGTTGACTTTGTTTACTTAGGTTGACCTTTTATTTTGTTTTAGATTCAATATTGAATTCTGTGGATAGAAACTCCAGTTGTAATTTCAAAGTGAACATGCCTCTTCTTTTTAAAAGTAGTTCTTTACACTATATTTAATCTATACCAATTGTATTTCTTAGTGAAGTCAGATGTTCTTCTAATGAGTTATTTGTCATGGTGTACAGCTGTGGTTACCAAAGCAGTTGCCTCCCTAGTCAAGTGGAAAAGCAAATTAAAATTTTATAGTTCACATATATGAGATTCACAGTCTTTTAACAAAGTTCCTTTTAGCAATTCAGAAATTTTATTTTCTTCCCACCATTAAACAGTGTGCCATTGCTCAGCTGCTGTAGAGTCAATTAAGTACAAAAATACTAAAACTACATCACTAACACTCTTTGTACTTCCACTGCTAATGCATTAAAAGACATCGCATTCCATGATTGTTGTAATCTTCATTTGCTCTTAAAACATACGTGTAGTAAGAGTATAATTGCACTATTTTTCATGCATAAGAGGTAGACAACTAATGACATAGGACCAAAGAGAAGGTAAGACGCGGTCTTGTGGAAGGTGTTCCACTCACTTGTCAAGTAACAGGGGATGTGGGGACGTAGTTTTGATCACATTGATTTTCATCTCTTATACTTGCCAAAAGACTGTTACTTCTGCCTTTCTTGTGGGCATTTAAAAATTAAGTCTGTTTTGTCTATTTATTTTCATCATTTTGATAAGACTGAGAGAAAGATTTAAATTATAGCTGGCACCAGTAAGCAAGTTAGAATTTTATTAACATATCAAGTATTAGACATAAAACCCCAACCAAATAAATTTACAGTGTATTTTGCTCATCACGATTGTTGCAGGTTTTGTGGGTTTTGCTTCCTGAGAAAACTATTGTCTGCAAAAAACCTCCAAAATCTAAACCTTTTCAATTGCTACAGCAAACTCTGGAGATGGCCATTTCGTAAGAGTCTTGTACAATCAAATTTTAAATCAAATACCTTATTTGAAAGTCTGATCTTTGTGGAAGAAATTAGAAAATTAAGTATAACTTTTTTCGGTAAAGTAATATGTAAATTGGAGTTCTCTTTTCTTCCACTTTTCATTGTTTGGACATACCAATACAGGAGTAATTCTGTCTAATAGTTGTCACAAAAATGGTTTGCAGTGTGCCAACAGCCCTATACTTCACTGAAGATCACAGAAATCAAAATTACTGAAAAGTTCTAAAGCAACAAGAAAAAAATGTAGTCTTTTCTCCCTCTGTTTTTAAAAAGACAATTCTGAATACAAGAGGAAGAAGCACAAGTAAACAATGCAAAATAGAAAAAAATTAGCAATTTTATTTATCTTGAATAGCACAATTAAGCAGCCTCCATTTTTTCTCCTAGATTCCCAAGAAAAGGAAATATGACTGCTGCTCATACAGCTCTTCATTTTGTTTATGTCAAAATAGCTAAAATATCATAAACAAAGAGATTTTTAAAAAAGGCAAAAGTACAAAGAAGGTGAGAAGATGAAAGAAACATCAACATAACTGCTTTGGTGCTCTGTGGCTGTGTAGAGATCATATTGTAATACCTGTTCCCATAACTGAGAACATGCTATGACTGAGACTGTCATTTTCCTGCAGCATATCATCAGATTAACAAGAAAGAAAATCCATCACTGATCTAGACATAGGATCAATATCTGTGAAATCTGACAGAAAAACATAGTATGGAACTCAGTTAATTTAATACAGAATGATTTGGTCTCAAATTATAGTAACAGAGAAGAAAATATCTATCTTAAAATTTTGTAGTGCAAAGTATTTTTTAAAATACCTTTGAGTGGCACAACCATCTACTGGTTCTTACTATTATCAGGTCAGCAGTAAGATTCTGAATTTATCTCTTAGGTTCTAACAGTGAATTTCTACTTTTGGTGAAGAATTGCAACGGCCAAAAATTCTTTTTGACTTTAAGAGGATGTTCCAAAACCCTTCCAAAATACTCTGAATCATAAAATATTGCACAGCCTTGCCAAAAGAGCTGGATATTAATAGTAGTTTATAGAATCATAGAATTGTTTAGGTTGGAAAAGACCTTTAAGATCATCAAGTCTAACCATTGTCCCAGCACTGCCAAGTCCACCACTAAACCATGTCCCTAAGGACCACATCTACACAGTTTTTATACGCCTCCAGGTATGATGACTCAAACACTTCCCTGGGCAGCCTTTTCCAATGTTTGGCAATCTTATTGGTAAAAATGTTTTTCCAGCTGTCCAATCTAAACTTACCTTGGTGCAAGTTGAGGCTGTTTCTTCTTGTCTTACGCTGCACCCAGGCCATTGATTCCACCACGTTTTTGGGGAAGCAGTTCTAATTCCACTGTGACCATTCTCAGATGCTTTGTAGTTTTTAACACATCAGTCACTCTTGTGTCTTTGCTGCTGCCTCGATCTCCATCCCTGACTTTCACTGAGAGAGCAGCCTGAACCACCTTGCTTGCACGAATTGGATGAATAACAAGAAGTGGGAGACCCCCACGTAGAAACTACTTGAACAGCACTGTTGTTTTGGGTTTGGTTGTCATTTGGTATTTTTTGTTGGTTGGTTAACATGTGCTTATAGAGAGACAGAGACATGGAAATCACGTTTATTATTTAATCATGCTGGAATTTCATTAGAGGTTTCTTTTAAGTTCTGCTTTTACTAATTTGCCTACTATGCAGTAGTTCTGCTGACTTTTATGCACAAGTGAAGATGCCAAGGTTTATCCCATCCCACTTCCTCCTTATTTCCCCAGGAATTTAAAATGCTGAAAAAGATCTGTTCAGTTAAATGTACTTTGGTGTGAAAAGTGCACTATTTTCATAAACACCTGCTGAACCCAGTAAGGACAGAAGGTAATTTTTTAAAAATTTATTTTATTTCAGAAAGTGCTTTTAGGTAATACTTTTTGCTTGTTTTCTGAAGGTACAACTAAAAATAAAAGTTTTGAACAAGCAGAGTAGCAGTTTGCCCTTTTATGGAAGACCTTTTGTCTATTAGATTTGTTAACGCATTTGATTTTCTCCTTTTTTAGTTTAGTGCTCACACAAGACAGAAATTTAAGATAAGGAAGGGTCATGTACAAATGCCCTAATCCAGAGTCTTTAAGTTACTAATATGTGTAGCTTCTTTAAGTAGCAGCACAAGCCTCTCAAAAAACCCAGCAAACTGAAATGCTTATTCACAAAATCAAATAGTTTTTTTGGTACACTAACACGTGGACTAAACAAATTTTAAAAATATTTCTTTATGTTAAAAATAGGAAGCAGGAAATTAATAGAAAATCTTAATTAAAAGTGTTTGGAACAGTAATAATAATAATAATAATAATAATAATAATAATAATAATAGTAATAGTAGTAGTAGTATTAATCCAGTGAAATAGTTCTCTGCTGTGTAATGAACACCTCTGGTTTTTGTTGTCCATACATCAATTCAGTGTGTATTTGGGGGTATGTTCATGCATAAATCAACTTCTCATTTGGTTTTCAATGTGTAAAAATCACTTTTGAGAGCTAATTAAGTATTTCGAACAACATACACATGCCAGCACACTTTTATGATTGGTCTAGTGGTTTGATTTATAACTGAACATCATTTGATCTACTCAGTGGTTTGAGTCACTGATATCGACATACAGCAGTGACTTTTTTCAATGTATTATGTAATTATATACAACCATCAATTTAATTTACTTCACTCCTTTTATTTCTTTTATTTTTGTTGCTAAAGAAAACAAACTTTGTCCTTTACATAAAGAACTTGATTTATAAATAACTACTTACATTCCTCGTAGTCTTAATAGACCAAATTACCAGTGAGTCAGAACAGCCACTTGAAATTAGTATCTGTACAAAGCTTTTAGGAAGCTGAATATAAACTTTTCTGAAATAGTGTTATTTATCCATTTGTGAAATCCACTTATGTCTTTCAGTACCCGCCAGTCTGACTGTGGTGCAATACACAGGTAAGATGGAAAAATATTGTTTTGAAGAAGCATGTCCAGTAGGTACTATTTAAATATCTAGGGTATACCACTGCTGGTGAGAGAATTAATTACCACAGACCCTTTTCCACAGCAACTAAAAATTAAAACATTGATATTACTTGCCTTTACCTTATTAAAACTCTTCTCATTCAATTTCTATCCTTCCTGGCTTGCCTATTTTTACCCCACGTACCTCTAATTCAGCCTTTGAATTACAAATGATGAGTAATGTGGAAACAATGAGAACTGGACAAAGTAAACATGGACATGATGTGAGGATGAATAGATATTTAATGTGGCTGATATACTACAGCCTAGCCAGCTTCTTCTGCAGTTCCCTCCCACTCCAGCTATGGCAGATCTTTTATAGCACTTGAGTACTTATGAGAGAAAAGAATAAAATTGAATTAAATTTCTTGTCTCACAAGGTGAATTTGCAAGATAAAAACAGTTCAGTAGCCTGCCATCCAATTTGTTTATCTTCTAAAATTATTTCAGTGAACTCACTCTTTAAATTTTGCATATAAGCATTCTATAAGCACAGCGATATTGAAGGAATTCCAGCTGTTTAATATTAATATTCAGTTCACCACTGACGGAATCTTTACACATGTTCTTAAAATATCAGAGATATCCAGACCTTCAGCTGTACTGAAAACAGCTGTACCATTAAAACAATCATCAGAAAATTCTAAACTCCTGGTTAATGATTTTTTTCTCTTTGACTATTAGTATAAAAATTTTACCGTCTTTTCTATTTTATATGTCATGAGGGGAAGAGCCTGCTGACTTTGTCAATGAAAGCAAAAAGTGATTTTTAGAAAAAGAAGAAAAAAATGTGCTTTTAGCTTCCTTTAGGGGGTACCGCAACCTTATTTTTATTGTCATCTCCCGAAGGCCTTCAGCAATTTTCCACAAAGGCTTTTTAGAAAAGTAGTAAAAGGTAGTCTTGTCTGGTTCTGTCACATTTATGACTTCACTTGTTATTTGATTTCTTTTTTAACCTTTTGCATTATGGCTTTTGTTTTAGCTTGTGACAAGGCAGAGAGAGGAAAAAGAGATAAGAGGTTGGGTTGCAGCTCTTCTGAGCATTGGGAGACTTGAACTCAATGCATGAGGGTGTTATTAAGAGTACAATTGGATTGATTAATGCTTTTTTATCTATAGTATGCTGAAAGAATTCACCAGGAAATTAAGTAAACCTGGTGATTTTTCACTCAGAGTTTTCAAGTGGGAAATCAAGCACAAGATAAAATTGGAATTGTTAATTCATCTGACCCTAACAAAAACACAGAAATCAAAATATGGATTATGAACAGAACACAGAAGGTTTCACTACATTTATTTATTTATTTTTAGGTGATAACATGAGAGAATGCTAGAAATCCTATTTCAGTTTCTTTTTGATAGGACTGTGATAGCAAAATTACTACTATTCTTCATACAGATGTCCATTCAGCAAATCATTACTGTACATTAAAATTTTTCTTCTTAAGGAGAATGAGACTTAAATTAGAACTCCCTCCCACCTGCCTTTTCAGTCAGGGACACAAAGATAAAATTAATTTCTAATGAAAATACTGACAGGTGTTATTTCTTTAGATAACAAAAGGTTATAATACAAATTATTCCATCACACTGCTCCTGAATGCCTATTTAGCATGCCAAGAGTTTCTCATCATAAAGCTAAGTGCCCCAAAATTTAGCCACTTAAAAATAAGCTTTGAATTATTCACCTCTAGTCATTGCCAACGTGCTCTCCCATCCTAAAGCGTGAATTTGTCTCAGGTGCCCATATGCAGACACTTAGAGCCACCCAAGGTACTGCTGTGTGTGAGATGCCAGTGAGTCTCTGACTGTGCCACAACCTCTGGGCACCTCTTTGCACAGTATCTAGAGATACCCTGTCCAGAAAGAGTGTCTCAGTGAACCAGATGCCTTTTTTGTAGGCAGCTGGACTACAGGCTACCTCTACCTCACAGATACTGTATTAATTGCAACCAAGGAGTCTGTATATTTTTGCATTGTCTATAGCAGAATGATAGATAACTCAATTACCTTGAATATTGTACTATATTATTAAAGTTGTAATATATCTTTGTGATTTCTAAATCTAATTATTGAATTGGACTTTCAAGTACTGCTTACATCTGAGTAATCAAATAGGAGTCAACAAGGTAGAATAAACCTCAGTTCTTTTTCTGACTAGCTTTAAAATTAGAGACTAATCAGAATACCTTAAATCAGAGATTTGAACCTTATACATAGTCTTCAATGAACAGTTTGAGCACATTTTAATAATACTTCTTTAAACAAACAGATAGTGAAAAAGTTGCTTTGTCTAGTCTCCAAATCCAACTAAATGCACATATAAAATTACTTATTACCTCCTCCAGTGTAGCAAACAATAGACTTCAGTGATATTCTAAGGTGAATTGATGTCTCCTATTTGTACTAAATCTCTTATTTCTTTCCAAAATAAAGGAAATTAATTATATAATTTTAAATTGTAAAACTTCAGGGAAATACTCTATTTAAAACCTTTCTTTCATCATTACGTTCTCTTGGTTTTTTTGATAACATCATTTTTTGCCTCAGGTAAGTATAAAATATGAAACCTTTCAACAGACAGGTTCAGAATACAATTTATTGGGCAAATTTATCAAGAAGAAATAGAATCACACATACATGAATCAGGTATCCTGGCCTTGAACACCTCCAGGGATGGGGCATCCACAACTTCTCTGGTCAACCTGTTCCAGGGCCTCACCACTCTCACATTCAAGAATATTATCTTACTATCTAGTCTAAATCTATTTTTAATTTGAACTCATTCACCCTTATCCTGTCACTTCATGGTCTTGTAAATAATCTTGCCCCATCTTTCCTGTAAGTTCCCTTCAGGTACTGGAAGGCAACAATTAGGTCACTGTGGCAGGACGTTCCCTGCCACAGGAGGGCTTATCTGTTCTGCCTATCAGCTGGTGAGATAACTCAGGGTATCTTCCCCCTCATATGAATTTGCTAATTTTTGAAATATCTCTAGCCAGACATCTGTCTGGTAATAAGTTATTTCTGGTGCCATGGAGGTGTCATTCCCAGCTGACAATATATATCTTGCCTTGAGAGAAAGATTGAAGGATGATGAGCTTGAATTTCTGACTGACAGACACTTCACTTTACAAACTACAAAAGCTACACAAAACTTTCACAAAACAGAAGTCTTCTGCACATTCCCTGGAAATGTGTGGGGCTTTTCCCAGAGTCAGGACATCACTTTGTGGTTACTCTCTCAAGAGCTGAGTAAGAGGAATCAGTGCACACCATCACCAATTTCATGGCAAGTTACATTCACTCCTGATCTATACTATTTCTTTGCTAGCTGTAATATAGGTACCTTTATGTTGTGCACTGTTGTATGTAATCTGCTAGTAGTTCTTTGTTTTAACCTGTGTAGTAAGTAACTTTCTTTAAGGACATTTGTCTGTTAATCTCTTGTCTAATTAATAAATAACTCATTTTACAATAGACCTGATCAGCCATTCTTGAGAACTTGTGAGCCAAAGTAGTTTAGGTGTGAGTCACCTGAATAAAGCTGCTACCAAAAATCTGAACCTGTCAGGGCTTGTCTAATGCTTTCACTTGATCCATAACACTCACCCAAAACCTTCTTTTTTCCAGGCTGAACAATCTCAGTTCTCTCAGGCTTTCCTCATAGAAGAGGTGCCCCATCCCTCTGGTCACTTTTGTGGCCCCCTCTGGACTTGCTCCAACAGATTGACGTCCTTATCATGCTGGGGATTCCAGAGCTGGATGCAGCAGTCCAGCTGGGATCTCACTTGAGCAGAGGGGTAGAGTCCACTCCCTCGCCCTGCTGGCCACGCTGCTTTGGATGCAGCCCAGGATAGGGTTGGTTTTCT
The DNA here is from genome assembly GCA_013397175.1 of Platysteira castanea. Lineage (NCBI taxonomy): Eukaryota > Metazoa > Chordata > Aves > Passeriformes > Platysteira > Platysteira castanea. The sequence goes on from VYXC01003452.1 coordinate 201,319, forward strand.
GGGCTATGAGTGCTCATTGCTGGATCATGTCCAGCCTCTTACCCACTAGCACCCCCAGGTCCTTCTCATCAGGGCTGCTCTCGATCTGTTCATCTCCCAGCCTCTTGTTGATACTGGGGTTTGCCCCAACCCAGGTGGAGTACCTTGCACTCAGTCTTGTTAAACCTCATGAAATTCCGACTTTTTGAGCCTGTCCAGGTCCCTCTGGATGGCATCCTGTCCTTCAGCTGTGTCAACCACACCACTCAGTTTAGTGTCATCTGCAAATTTGCTGAGGGTGCACGTAATCCCTCTGTCTATGTCATTAATGAAATTATCAAATAACACTGGTCCCAATACAGAGCCTTTAGGGACACCACTCATCACTGATGTCCATTGAAAATCTGAGACATTGATTACTACCATCTGGATGTGGCTGTCCAACCAAATCCTAATCCATCTAACAGCCTACCTGTTGAATCCGACTCTCCAGTCTGGAGAGAAGGATGTTGTAGGGGACCATGTCAAAGGTTTTACAGAAGTCCAGACAAATGACATCTGTAGCTCTTCCCTTATCCACTGATTCAGTTATTCCATCATAGACAGCACTTAGGTTGGCCACACAAGACTGCCCTTGGTAAAGCTGTCCTGGCTGTCTCAAATCTGCTCCCTGTGTTCCTTGTGTCTTCGCATGGCTTCTCAGAGGATCTGTTCCTTGATCTTCCCAGGCACAGAGGTTCAAGATGATATGGGAGAAGCAAAGTTAAATATTTCTGTACCACCTTTTGTAGTTTTTAGGACACTTATCATGATCTCTTACATTCCCAGTTAATAAATTATCTTGTGATAAAATACCTCTCTTTTCCCCTGAGAAATTAAGCAGTTAATGCAGCTTTGGGGACTTTCATCAACTGTGATATAGAATAATGGAATAGTTTAGGTTGGAAAAGACCTTTAAGATCAAGTTCAATTGTTAACCCAGCACTGCAAAGTCCAGCACTAAACCATGTTCCTAAGTACCACATCTGCATGTCTTTGAAATACCTCTAGGGACCATGACCCCACCACTGCCCTAGGCAGCCTTTTCCAATGCTTAAAAACCCCTTCTGTGAATAAATGATTTTTAATATTCAATCAAAATGTCCCCTGGCACAACTTGAGGCCATGTCCTCTCATCCTGTCACTTGTCACAGGGAGAAGAGACTCCTACTTCCTTTCAGGTGGTTGTAGAGAGCAGTAAGGTCTCTCCCGAGCCTCCTTTTTTCTAGGCTTAACAACCCCACCCCCTCAGCCGCTCTGCATTAGACTTATGCTCCAGCCTTTCACCAGTTTTGTTGCCCTCCTCTGGACAATGCTCCAGAACCTCAATGTCCTTCTTGTGAGGAGCTCAAAACTGAACATGGGATTTGGGGTGCGGCCTCACCAGTGTCAAGAACAGGGGGATGATCACTGCCTTGGTCCTGCTAGCCACACTCTTGCTGCTACAAGACAAGATGCTGTCTGCCTTATTGGCCACCTGGGCATATATTTTCTTCCCACGAGTTGCCCTTCCAGTCTGTTTCAGGAGGATTGAATCTGTTAACCAAGTGTAGAAAGTGCTACCCCCCTTTAGAGCCTGTTTGAGCAGAATATGACAATATAAGATGGGATTAAGTAATTTCTATGAGAAACAGTTTCAAGACAGAAAGAGACAGAAGAAAAAATGAAGAAAGAATATTAATAAAACAATCTACTAGTTAATGTTTTGAGTTAGCCATAATGTGTACCATAACCAGTCCCTTATTTCTAACACTGATAATACTATATTGTGTAGTTTTCAGTATGTAAAACAAACAAATTAAAACCAAAGCAAGACTAAGGGATAAAAAAAAAAACAAATGAGGGGAAGAACCCAACAACCAAAGAGGAAGCACCTTAGGAAGTAGGGGTTACAATTCAGATGTTCTTGTTTGTAGATGAACACATTAACCAAAAAATAAAAGTCTACTTACACGTATCCATTTTCTTTTTGGATCTATGATGCATCTACAGCAGAACAATGCATAAGATGCTTTAGTTTGTATCTATACGAATTAGATCACGACCCATTCTGATTCCATAATGACAGAGAGAGCACGATACAGCTTTTACTTTTCTGTTAGATCTGCAATTGTTATAATATCATAAAAAGTGTAAAAGCTTAATTAACACACAGTAATTGTAAGGCTTTGAGACTGTCTACAATTATTGATAAATTCCTTCTGCTGCTCAGACCTTTGGTGATATTTGTATTTTTATTGTGTTTTTTTTTTTTGGCTAACTCTGTGCCACAGGTCTCTTCTGCATAACAGGCAGAAGTTATGGTTCATTGCTGTGTGCTGTTGAAGCTTTAGCAACCTTTTCACCTGAGACTACTCTGGGGGATCAGTAGCTACAAAAAGTTAGATCAATGTTGTTTATTTACCAGAGCTTGTTCTGAAACACTGGTATAGAAAAAAAAAAAAAAAAAAGTCATATCATGCATATAGAAACTTTGGGGTTTGAATTCATAAAATTTTTAGAAGCTCTCCACAGAATCAAATTCCTTATTTTCATATATTGCAAATTATGGCCATGTGGTATGCCATCATGAAGAGATAAAAAGGAATAAAAATCCTCTTTTGCCTGTGATCAGGAAAATGGCTACAATATGATTCGATTGTTGTTGTTTTGTTCAGCATTAGCTTAAACTTCATGGTAGTAGGTAGTAAACAGAGTAAATACTCTGAATTATACAGGTGAGTTAATTAGGAGCTCTTAGGCAGTAGGTTTGAACAGATGCTGTTTTTGCAATTCACTCTGGCAGATACAGGTGTGGAAAGGGTAGTTGCAGATTACAGGTATTTATTTTCTGTAACTACATGAGATGTATGCTACACTCTACTTCTGCCCATTCCTGTCATCTTACTACAGTAATTTGCATTCCTGACCACATCTTCTGCTAAAAATAGCAAGTCCCAGGACAGACAAAGCCTGTAGAGAGACTTGACAATTGGTTAGATCTGATTATTATATTAAAATGTTGAAATTCACCTCATTACACAGAGTACTTGCCTTAATTATTTATCCCATTAACCTGAGGCTAAAGATGCTGCATATGATACCAGCTTTTCTAGAGGCTAATCTCAATGGACCTTTGTCAAGGTTAAAGGCTTGTTGCAGTATAGACTGCAGAAATGCCACTATTATCAAGAACCTGTCACATTTTTTCCCTTTTTAAAAAATTAAATTTAAGCTTCAGAATATAGTATTTAGAGGAAATGTCTCCATAATTTGTTCTGTTACAATTTTAAGTATTTTTAAAAGCTCATATTATGAAGTCACCATAGAGGACAATTTAGACAGTGGAGATGGAGGACCAGTGAGAATGTTCCAAGGGTTTGTTGTGAGGTGCTGATGTCACCCTGTTGCTCTTTTGTCAAAATTATGTTTGCTTGCTCATGTGAGAACTTTGGCTCAGGATTCATATACCTCATTATGCATTTTTTTCCATTTTTCAACCATACTTTCACCATCCTAGTACCTTCATTTCTTTGCAACTGTGTCCTACCAGATAAACATCCCACTGCAAAGAGTTTTTCCTCACAGGTCCAGTTTTGCTACATTTGCCTCCAATTTTGTTTTTTTCTGGTATACCTGGGGAACATCAGCCTCATATCTTATTACTGACAAGGCTGCCAAGAAATGTTGGCCTTGCATGGCTCTGCTCCCTGAAGCTCCTCTCCAGTTTTCTGTGAATTTGGAGCCTTTCTCCCTTAAAAGCTCCCCTCTTCCTCCCTTTGCAGTTTATTCCTAATAGTAATCTCTGTAATTTTAGACAGTTTATCACACCATGTTTGTCACTGCTAGTAGTTTTCCACGCCTTATTTACTCCAAGTAAAGGCCTAGTCAATTAATAAATCATTTCCCTGCAGTGCTACTAAACTCTAAATTAAAATTCCACTGAATAGAAGAGTACTGAGCCGCTTCTGTGATCAAAAGCCACTTAAATTTAGAAAACAATATAAAAGTAATAAACACCTTTTGCCTATTGGTTTAAATGGAATGAGACACTGGGAAAAAATTCTACACACATTTAAAATAGTATGCATCAGTTCCTTTCACAATAGCAGATAAGCAGACAGAAGCAGAAGAGGAAAGAGAAGAAGTGGAAGAAAGCAAAAGACAACTAGAAGATTAAGAAAGCTAAGAAGACATAGGAAATATAGGAATGAGAATGTTCCTGCTCAGGAGTTAGAAAAAACACTTCCTAGTTTGCCACTAGTTGTATAATAAATCAGACTAGTCCACTTTTTGCCTGCAAGTAACAAATTAAGATTCTTCTGTGCAGTTAAAAATTTCTTCCATGGCTCTCTCGTCTTACTAAATAATTCAAGTTCCTTGATTTAACATGGCTTTTCTTGTAGCAAAGTACTGAAATCATTCCAAAAGGTGGTGGCCTGAGTAAATTATCCTCTGCTAATTTGTTTTTTATAAAAAGAACAAAAAAGTGTCTGTCAGTCGATGCTGGCCAAAGGCTGATCCCCATGCACAGGGGTTGGGAGCCCTGGCAGCCCCACAGGGCAGTGGGGTGGCCCCTTCCCACTGCCACCAGAGCCCCAGGGGAGCCTCGGGGCTGGGCCAGACCCATGTGGAGCAGGAAAGGCTCCTTGGGTTGGGGCACGGTGTGGGAATGGGGGACAGAAGGGGCTCTTGGGGTGTAAGCTGGAGCCACACCAGTCCTGTCTCCTCTAATTAAACTCTACTTGTGACAGCTTTCGTGGGTGAGGGGCAGGAAATCAAACAGACATATGGAAAGGGCAACTATTTTACTTGCAAGTTGGAAATAATCAGTCTCTTCAGATATTCCAAAATAACGGACTGACTTTCTTTCGTAAAGATGTAAGCATTTGCTTTATATAAAAATATAGAATATTACCTTTGTATCATAATAACCATAACACTGTCTTATATGCTGCATTCTTTATTCATGTTCTAACAGATTAGAAATACAATAAAATGTATTTGTGAAATAAAAATCACTATTTAAAGGATTACAACTAAACAATAAAAATCCTTTTTAAAGAATGCTAAAGTTTTACCTAAGTAAATACTAAACCATTTTAAGAACTTAAAATATTTCCTTGCCCAATTCTAATTATTGAATAATTGAATCCATTGATCTTGTGTTTTCCAACCTGCATTAAGTAGTTTCTAAAATATAAAATGAAGTCTATAGAGTCCATTTTGAAAGCAAGAGAGATTTTCTTAACTATAAATATAAAATGAGATGATTTATAATATTTATTCACAGGCCATAAGAGCCTGATCCAAAAGCTGTTGAAGGCAAATGATTGTATCAGTTGATTTCAAGCAGGTTTTCAATCAAGTCTTCAACAAGAAGAAATTATTATAGTGTCTGGCTGAAATATGAGTCAGGTATCCCTCAAAAAATTATTATAGAGTCTGAATATGACTTGAAAAATTAAAAATATTTTAAGTAGAGGCTAATTCTATAGAAATCTAATTTGGTACTGAATTCAAAAGCATTGCAAAATGTCTGAATCAAAGAAGCAATTCCTAGATCTAAGAAACAGACTATCTACAAGATAGAAGTGGAAATATCAGGGTGAGGTTCAGTTCTGCATTCAGACACATAAACATGAACTTGTGCTTGTGTGAGGTGGGTGATCCCCTTATAGTGAGCAGAGAAATTGCCACTGCTGTCAGTAAGGTAGAAACCACTTTCCTAAATGTAATCACATGCCTGGCCTCCTTCTTCTCCTACAGAAGAGCTTGGGTGTCCTGTGTATTGTGTATTGCATCTCTCAATGCTCACTTCATTTATCACTCTTCTGGCACGCTCCCTGTGTTTATGCAGTAGCATCACACTCTTATTAGAGCTTATAGGTCTTGCAAAATACCCAATGCAGCCATTACCTAGAAGAGTAGCTGCATAGGTCTCTGGACTTCAAAGACAGATTTGACTATGTTGTCATTTCAGACCTACACAGTAGCTTAGAAAATATTTTACAAGCTATCTCCCATCCTGAAAGAAATTTAATACTGCTGTGTTCTGTGTTAATGTGGTTATTTAGATGTTTCATTAATGAGTGCCCCAGTGTAGAGGGATCTTCCTGTTTGTTTATTTCCTTTTGAAAAGATGGATCTGGCACTTCTGTCTGTGCAACAGCTAAGCATTAAATGGGAGAAATACACATAATGCTTATTATAAGATAAATGCAACACCTTTCTACATTGCAAAAGTTTAACTTGGGTTAATGCTATAATGAGTAAAAATTCTTGCTGTCAATCAAGGCTTAACTAAAGCAATCACAAAATGGCAAGAAGCCATTGTTTCTTATAGGTGCATATGGTTCATTGCACCAAAGATAAATGATGCAATGAACAAAATATGATAGTCAATATACTTGTCCAGACAATTGTGCATAAAGTAGATGTGAAAGTGTTTAATTAAATGTCCAAGGTTTTCTGATAAACACACTCAGGAAATAATTTATTATGTTCCTGAAAGGGAAAATAGGACACGAGGGGAAATTTCCATGTACTAAAACTCAAGTACAAAGTTCTTTTTTTCAGATCTGTATTTATTATTCCAGATAGACACTCTACTAAAACTGGAGAGATGCTGAAGCTGGAAGTTTATTAATATGTGATCTGAATACAAACTGCCATACTTAAATAAGGGATTGAGTCTGTCTGCACACTGGTACTCTCTGGGAACAGATACAGCTGATGAATTTATCTTGCAATGGAGGGTGATTGTGCCATTGCATTTAATTAATCTGAAGGAAAAAGTATTATTTTTCATACTGGAAGACCTAATAGTTGCAAAATAAAGAAGTTCAGGCTCCAAGAGGTTTCTGTAGAATGGCACACTTCAGCTAAAAATCTGGCAAAAGAAAGGGATGTCTCTAAAATTAAGAGAATGCATTAATTTTTAAATTGTAATTTACACAGATCATCTAACTGGAAGTGATAAAATTTCAAAACTGATGTCTTTTATACTTCTAAGAATTACAAGTTAGATACTGTATTTCAAAAAATGGAAAATTTTCAGAGGTTGATTGAAAAACCTGGGCTGATTATTTTATTATTTTATTTTATTTTATTTTATTTTATTTTATTTTATTTTATTTTATTTTATTTTATTTTAGTTGCTGGCAGGTAGTATATTCTAGCAAGAGACTATAGTAAAATGTTATTAATTTTAAGTTTGGCTATCAAAATCTTTGATCTTATTGTATCACCTGGTTTGAGAGTAACACAAATTCCAAACACATTTATAGGTAAATTTTTCTTGTACATTTGAACCAAATTCATCTGCCTGCATATTAAACACAGGAATAGAGCTGAAATACTTTAATCTGTCACTCTGGAGTTGCCAAGGTTTCCATCATTCAGCTATTTTTTGGATGAATTCTTTCAAGATATTTTGATTAAGATCTTTCTGTTCTTCCAACTTCTGTCCCACTAGTGTTAATTTGACATGATTCTTTATAGTGTCTCCCTTGGTCCTAATCTAAAATACCTTTCATGTTGTGGCACCAATAAACACATCTCTACAGCTCAAAATGAACTAGAAAGCTCTCTTAAGTCCTCTTATTCTTTTGATACAAATATGTATTTCCAGTCTCACCTTTCACTTGAAATAGTGCTGATAAAATTTAAAAATAATCCAAACCAATCCAAAACATAAATAACATGGGAATGAGAAGTGCAANCAGCTAAAAATCTGGCAAAAGAAAGGGATGTCTCTAAAATTTAGAGAATGCATTAATTTTTAAGTTGTAATTTACACAGATCATCTAACTGGAAGTGATAAAATTTCAAAACTGATGTCTTTTATACTTCTAAGAATTACAAGTTAGATACTGTATTTCAAAAAATNCTTTCAAGATATTTTGATTAAGATCTTTCTGTTCTTCCAACTTCTGTCCCACTAGTGTTAATTTGACATGATTCTTTATAGTGTCTCCCTTGGTCCTAATCTAAAATACCTTTCATGTTGTGGCACCAATAAACACATCTCTACAGCTCAAAATGAACTAGAAAGCTCTCTTAAGTCCTCTTATTCTTTTGATACAAATATGTATTTCCAGTCTCACCTTTCACTTGAAATAGTGCTGATAAAATTTAAAAATAATCCAAACCAATCCAAAACATAAATAACATGGGAATGAGAAGTGCAAGGAAGAAAAAAAAGTAGTTTGAGTGCTATTCTAATGTTAATATCAGAACTAAGGAAGAAAAGAATATGAGGGATAAAATTATCTGTGACTCCAGCCAAGCTCTTCTGTTCCATAAATCCTGTGTAACAAAATTCAGTTGAGGTCCTTGGGTCAGTTTGTATAGCTGGGATTCACATGAGACAAATACACAAACACAGGTTGGACAGAGAATGGAATGACAGCAGCCCTGGGGAGATCTTGGGTGTGTTGGTTAATAAGAAGCCAAACATGGCTCAGCAATGCACACTTTGCAGCCCAGAAAGCCAACTGTGTCCTGGGCTGCACCAAAAGCAGTGGGCAGCTGATGAAAGGAAATGGTTCTGCTCCTTTTTTCCACTCTGGTGAGACCGCACATGGAGTGCTGCCTTCAGCTGTAGGGTCCTCAGCACAAGAAAGACATTGACCTGCTGGAGTGAGTCCAGAGGAGGCCATGAAGATGATCAGAGGCTGGAGCATCTCTCCGATGAAGACACACTGAGGCAGATGAGGTTGTTCAGCCTGGAGAAGAGAAGGCTTCAGAGGCCTTTTGCAGCCTTTTGTTGCCTTCCAGTACCTGAAGGGAGCCTACAAGAAAGATAGGGAGGGGCTTCTAATGGGCTGTGTAGTAACAGGACAAGAGGGAATGGCTATAAACTGAAAGAGGGCAAGTTCAGATTAGATATGAGGAAGCAATTCTTTATTTTGAGGGTGGTGAGGCACTGGAACAAGTTGCCCAGAGGAGATATGGATGCCCTATCCCTGGAAGTGTTCAAGACCAGGCCAGATGGGACATGGAGCACCCTGATCTAGTGGAAGGTGTCCCTGCTCATGGCAGAGGGGTAGGAACGAGATGATCATAAAGGTCCCTCCAAGCTATCACTCTATGATTTAGGCAACAATGAAAGTGTGAGCATTGTTGCTGTTCTGTCAATATCCACTATTACTTTTTTTTTTTTGCCTCTATGTAGTTATCTAATAAAATTGAGATTTTGGACAAGGGTTTTCTTTATTTGCTTTATTATTTGCTTTCACAAAACATTTAAATTACTTTCAACATTTGTTTTTATTTTGATTTCTTGGCTTCCCAATATTTGCTTTAAGAATTAGTTTAGCATTCCTGTAATTTTTCATATTTTTATACCTACCACGTTACTTAAATATTTTCTTATCAATAAGGGTATAATAGGTTGACATGTAAAAATAGAAGTTTTCATATAATATTTAGACAAATATTTAGTCATATTTGTTTTTCAGTGATCTTGGTGGCATCAGAAAAGCAGGAAAACGGTGGTAGCAATTTGTCTGGATGCTATCTATCATAAGAAATTCAATAAAATGGTAACCATTTTGACCATTAAGTCTAACATACAGACAGAACACAGCAAACACAGAAATAAATTATCCATCAAAGGAGCTGCTGTGATGATGCCATCCTCACATAGAAAAGACATAAATACTTTCGTTATGCAGCTTTTGAGATTTCAAAATTTGAGACTGCTATATATTAATCTCATCCATTTTCTCTGCCAACATAAATTCATCAATAACTTTGACAAATTTGTATCATTTTCTCTTCATTTTGTGTAAAAAATAGTAGTAAGAAGATATTTTATTTCCATATTACTTGTATGAAGCTGTGCTTTGAAAATTAATTTAACCTAAACATATTAAAATTGTGACTTTAAATACTCAAAGAGTAAAATGCAACTTTTGTTTTCCCCCTAAATTACTCTTGGTGCCTTAGTTATTTGTTATTTACTTTCAAGACGTAATCATGAGGCAGCAGTCATTATGAATCCTTGTTTAATTTCACTTGCAAATTCTTTGCATTTTGACACAGAGAAACATGTTTCTTGTTTCTTGAAGTCACCAGTAGATTTCAATAACAAGGCTATAGTATGCATTAGTCAGTAATGTGGTAATCCATTAACTTATTATCATTATTTTAAAATGAGTTTTAGATAAATACTAAAGCAGTTTAAAAAGAAAAAAAAAAGTCACAAGGTTTTATCAGGCTGTTTTACTTCTTGGAGTTAATTTTGAATTGCTAGACTTTGAAAAAAAAGTGCATGTAAGTGGCCATTTCTGATGTCATATTTTTATTTTATTCAGTTATTTGTTTGATGTTGCCCACTTAGAAGATGCCCTCTGCTATAAACTCTTTATAATATATAAACTTTTTGTAAGTGCTAAATGTAAATAGGCTGAGCATTCTGACATTCCCCTTACACATTATGAGAGCTCTGGGCAGAGAAGGTGCTAATAAATCAGAAAACAAACGTTGAGAAGGTCACAAAAGAACGTTTTACAGTTGTGATTGCTAGAATATATGAGGCATTTAAATTTGAATTCTACATTCGTATGACAATGCCTGTAATGAGAACAGAAAATACTATAAGCCTAATCTATTCTCCTGACAATTTAAATATTACTGTTACCCAGTTGTTATCTTGTACTTCTTCTCCAATTCCATAAATAGGGAAGGTCATAAAGATAGTGAAAATGCATTACAGAATTTAAACTCCTGACATTTTCCTAAACTGGCAGACTAAGAGAGTATGTGGATAACATGATATGGCTTCCTTTGAAGGAAAGAATTTGGAGTAATAGTTAACTCATACATTATTTTTGTGAAGCTTTTGCTTCTCTGTTCATTTCAGATCCTGTTTCCAAAGTATGTGGTTCATTTAGCATTTTACAATTAATATATTAAAAAAAAAAACCCATAACTTTTCTTTGATGGTTGTCTTTATATGCTGAGGCCAAACCTCTTAAGAGTTAGTTTTGTTGCAGTTTTAATAAAGGACACATCTTGCTTACCCAGGCCGTAAAGTATTTTAAAACTAGAGGTTAAGTCTCAGCTTATGAATCTTCAATGAACTGGGATTAGATCCCAATATTAATACTTGGAAAACTGGTCCTCTCAACTAATATGTTGCTTTGCTTCTGAGACAATTTTGTTAATTGAGTTTCATAGATTTGAATATCTATAAACTTGGAGGAATTTTTAAGTGATATCCATTAGCAACATCATGGATTCATGCATTAATACAGTGAAACAAAATAGAGCGATATAAATTACAGTCCCTACATATCATACAAGTGCAGCAACAATCATTTCTCCAGGATCTGATCTTGTCCATTACCACTGTCCTTGGATGTACATCTCAATAAATACAGTCTGTTTCTGAACAGGGTTGTTGTATGTTTACAAATCATGAGATATTTATGCAGAGAGGAGGAGTAGTTATCCAGCTGTTTGCAAGACAGGGTCTGACCTGCAGAAGTTGCTGTGTTCTGATCACTGTTATTGTGGAGATAGATAATTTTGAGATAAATATAAATGAACTATACGGTTGTATATAGCCAAGCAGAAATATTGCTCCTCTCTAAGCCAAGTTATTTATACCTCACTGAGAAGGTTAACACACTATCAAAATCTTCATTTTAACTACAGGTGTACTCTCTAAAACATTTACATGGCTCAGTTATCTTTTACCCAAGTTCTCATCTAGTCTGAACTGGGATTGTTCTACATATTTTCTTGGATTTGTGTCTCATGTTTTACTGATTTTTTTTGTTGTGATGACTGTTTTAAAAGCATTTATCAATTCTATTTCTAAATTCATCAGGGTGAATGAACAGTACATTTGTAAGAGGAGCTACTCTGCAGCAAAAGGATGAATTCCCTCATTAATATTGTGATGGTATTAGTTGCCTGCCTGTACTTGTTGTCCAAATCCAAATTTCTGAGGAAGTGGGAGCCAACATGGATCACCATAACTGTAGTATTAGTACCAATTAATTTATTCTAAGAATACTCAAACCCAAGTGTCCAACACATTTGACATGTGAGGGCTTTTTTTACTACCTAGACTACTAGTTAGAGCTGGAACTACTTCTAAGCTTTATTTCACTCTCTTTGCATTTGGATTCCAGTCCCACAAAAATTTACACAAAAGAAAAAAGCTTAGGTACATTAGTATACAGCTTCCCTTATACCTTCTAACATTCAGTGTTAGAACTATAAAGTATAATTTCAATTTTTAAAAACAATGTAAAAAACCCCCCACTCTAATAGGCTTTCACTGTTTCTTTAGCATTTACTACCTTTAGTATTTCTTTTATATTCATTTCAGAGAGAGAAGTTTATTCTTTATCTATACTAAAATTTACAGTTTTGGGGTTTTTTATTTTGAAAATATAGACTTTTGTAGACAAGTGTCTTTGCACTTTCAATATGGTGGTCTTATCTTCAATCAATTCAAAACTTTAATTTTCTATATAAAATTCCCTTTGGGATAAAGCCAACCAAAGCAGTATCAGTGATGTGACAGAATTTTAAGACCACAATACAATTGCTTAGTGTAAATGTATTCTAAGCTATTACTTGAGGACAGCTTAAAATCTGTGTTTCATTGCCCACAGGGCATGGATAGAGTAAAATCCAAACAAACACCTGGGAAACTCTGTTCTTCAGAAGAGCTGAGTTATAGAGATTGGATTCACAGTAAACCCATCTTTGACATAAATACCCAGGTTGTATTCCAATTAGAATGACTTTGCAATCTCATTTGCAAAATTTTTCCTTTGATTTCTTTTTTTTTATTCCTTTGCAAATGTAATTGTGGGTAGAAGAGTTTCATGTGATTGATGATACAATTATCAAATTGTCCCTGCTAATAATAATACAGCTTTGAAAAATTTTAAACATTGGACCCTCATGTCAAGATGCCATAATGAATTGGAACATTATGTTTATATGATTTTAATTCTTTTTTACTAAAAGCCTAAATTTTTTCCTGTCCTATCTGTAAACCACAGTTTCAAAACATTGCTTTTAAGATCTAAAAGGTGAAAAACAAAATACTGATCTATTTCTTAAAAGTTCCTGAAATATTCATATTTCATTTTCCTATAAAATCTGCATCACTTAGAGGCACACAGTAAGTGATTGAGGTCAAGAGTTTTATGGGTAGTCATTTGGGCTGACATCAGGAGTTTGACTAAGAGCATTACTTGTGGATAATACGGTTATTTAACATTCATTTCAATAAAATCCTCCATGCAATATATATGAAAACCCCACAGGAAACCTAGAGAACAGAACATGGATATTAGCATTGTAATTTCTTTGATATGCCAGTGTAAGTTATTTGGTCACCCAGAAAAGTTTTTTGAATTATCTGCCACTTTTCTGTCTTTGTTTCACGCCATTATAGGACATGTTGGTAGGTCTATTAGGCAATTGCATGCTGAAAATTTAGGTTAATGTTTTCAGAATGCAGTACCTTGTCAGGTAATAAGAGATTCATCAAACAGTATATTTATAATACTTTGTTACTTCTTCTTTAATGGACAACCAGCAGAACAAGAAATAATACAAAAGATGATATAAAAGTGACTGTTGCTTTTGTGAAAATGTTTTTGTTATTCAATTATCGAGACAAAAATGAAGTTGCAGGAAAATTCAATGCATTTCTTTTTCCTGCAAAGTTCTCTCAAGCTTTTCTATTTTCTTATAAGATCGAAGAGAGGATAATCAGCCTTCTTCTTAACTACAGATTTCATGCGCAAAGTCTTAAAGAATTGCAAAGTTTTAAAGAAGTGCAAAGTCTTAAAATAAGTACATAATTGCCCATGAGAGATTCATGTAGGAGGGTTTCCTAGTGAGCTATACCATCTAGCTGCTTGTCATTACAATTTATACCTTGTTTCATATTTGATCATAAGCTCTCAGGGAGAAAACGTATTTTCAAAATATATGCCTATGATATGAAGCAAAGCAATCTGTGGGCATGATGAAACACTGGATTTTATTAAATATTTCCACAGATGGTTAACTTTTTAAAAATTAGATTTCCTAACATAATATAAAGTGACACAGCTAAACAAAAAATCAAAAAAACCTGTTAATTGAAATAGGTAAATTTTTCTATTGCATTAAAGAATACAGTTGTTTTGGAAGCAAAAGTATTGGGAGTCTTTTTACGCTACTTATATATATTGCATATGTTTAGGATAAAACATGGGTTTGTTTAAATGCTTTTCTATCAGATAACTTACTAAGCTTCCCTATGGCCTACAAACAGACATGTTTATAGTCTCAATACTCTCAGTAGTCTCATCATTGTCAGAATGCATGAAGGATCAGAAAATCCCTTTTTTGTGGTATAGTTATAGGAAAAAAATACAGGACAAAAAGGAATTTTATCATTTTTACAGATGGAAGAATGTATGTTTTGCAGTTCTTGTCAGTATGACTCTTTTTGCTTTTGTCTTTCTAGATACAGAAGTCTATCTTTCTTTTTATTTCCCTTTTTTTTTCTTTTACACCATCAGTTACTTTTCAGAGCACAAAAATCATAAAAAAATAATGAAGTGGTACCTCAAAGGATGTCTTTTTGATGTGTTGCGAGGAGGACAGATTGTTCATTAGCTTCATATTCAATACTATTCTTCCTTCTCTTTCAAAGTGTACCCATGATGCTCACAGCAATCAGTGCTGGAATGAACTTCACTCTCCTGCTCCCACGTTGAGACAGGCTCTGCATAGAAAGATGTGTACTTTCCTTTTTATCTCTTGTGTAGATCTCCTACATTATTTAAATTATTTGAAAGAATAGTTGATGCTTATTATACAATGTGATAATAGCATTAGTTGCAGTTTCAGGGGATGACTAAATACATTTTTGCCAAATAAGTAGTGTTACATAGGAAGAAGATATTGGGCAGAAAGCAAAAGCTATTTATAGTCACCTTGAACCTCATTTTCAAGTACATTTTTATATATATATTTTTGGTACCAAATGCCTTTGCAATTAAGAGGTTCATTATCTTCACTAAATTCTAGGTCCAGTACTAATCAAGTGGGTTTTTTTAATGAGATACATATCCTACCACTTTCCTTCAGCAGATATCATTGGGTAAATGAGTTGTTCTTACTGAATGTATGAGCTTGTTGTCATCTCGTGCTTATGCAATTCTACCCTCATGACTAAAATTTTTTCCAGAGAAGGTGCTGTAAACTTGATATTCAGTAACTCTTGGTTCCTAGCACCTTGCAGATTTCTCCAATCTGATGAAGCCCACAAAGAGCACCGAGGTTGGAATTCTGGATAGACATAATGAAACAGAATTTCAAGATGCTGCTAGGAAAAATACAACTCTCCACTGTGAAATTTCTAAAGGTAGATTTTTAGAACAGTAGTAGTGCTGTTATAATCAGACTGAATCAGAAAGGAAGATTCTCTGAAGACATAATTTAATTTTCTGTATGAAATCTATGAAGTGTTTGCAGATTTGACTGAGTTTAAAGTGAGATATTTTGAACACTTGAAAATTATTATCTAAAGTTCACTCCCATTAAGCTTAAACAGAAAAGAAGTTTAGCATTTCTTGCAGGCTGTGAGCCAACAGATCTGCTCAGTTCATCTGTCTTTAACAGTCCTTCTTTAGCTATACTAGTAGTGAGATGAATAAGGAAAAAATGAACAAATTCTTCCTCCCCTTCACTACCTAATCATTGGAAGAAAGCCCTGACAATCATGGAAAGATTATTTAGTTGCAAGTTTGCTGCAGTATTATAAACATTATCTAAATAGCCCAAATGTTTTACCTATTTTATTACCTTAGAAAGACTCTGAGTTACCAAAGGTGTCATTTCAAAATTTAAAGTGTCCAAAATATTTGAGAAAAAAAGAAAAATGCCATTAGTGATAATGTCAAATACCTGCACTCAGAGTTGTAAAGCAGTAGGATGTACTGTACTGAATAGGTTCTTTAAAGCATCTTTGTATTCCTGTGTATTAAGATCATCTTAACCAGAGTCTGGTTGCTGGTTACAGTAATATGGAAGAGAGGAATAGAAGAACATGAAAGCTGGATGTTGCTTGGAGTAGGAAATTAATCTCACTGAATATGCATACTTACATCAGAGCCGTTTCTGCTAGGATATTTTTCTGAAAAATGAAGAAAGTAAAGTACTTTGAAAGCTTCATTCATCCTACCCTGACACAGATGTCTAAACCAGGTCAGATTAATACCTGGTAGGTGTCTGTTGCGCATAAACACAAGGGAGAAACTTTGTTGTAGGCTTCTCTATTTAGACACTGAGGATATTCCTCAAAAAAAGAAACAAAGAAACAGAAAACACCATGAAGCAGGTTAATTTGAAATAATGGTATATTTTACTCTCATATTGCTAGCATGAGTCCTGCTTTACTATATCCTAATTTGATCCCTCAACGTACATTTTTTCCAGCAGGTAAATCTTGATATTTTGAGGGAGCTTTCCCCAGCAGTCTCAACTTTGATTTTGGTTATCTTATGTTAGTCTGTTTCGATTCTACTTATAAATCACTTTATGTTTGCTGGTTCTCCATTCCCCATTCATTGTATCTCCTTTGTTAGTGAGTGAACTGCAGCTGTACTAAATGTTAATAGCTGTGTATTTCTCTTTTCTTTCTTTCCCTCAGTGAGTACTGCAAACAAATGTAACGCATTCTGCCAGTGGCATTGGGGAGGACAGAAGCTGAACAAGATCCCATGAAGTATTCTCTTTGGAACAGATTGAAGCTCTGAAATCAATATATTTTATGAAGCAATAGTACTGAAAAGAATTCCCTCCACAACTGAGCTCAGGCTTCTTTTAAGTCTGAAAAAGTGGTGGTTTTTTTCCATATGAAATGTTATATTTCTGTATCAAAACATTCTCCTGAGAACAGAACATGTGCAGGGTAACAAGGCTCTATGAAGCAAAATGAGGTTTTCACTGCAAAAAAAGTTCATTTCAATTTCTTGAGGAAATAGAGTGAAAAGAACATCAGCCATTTGTCATCATTGCAATTTCAGAAAAATAGTTTACAAAAAATTCACAAAAGGTTAATTAGCTAGAGTGGGAGTTATTTTGACACCTGATATAAATCAGCAACACTATATGAATGTATGCAATCCATATTTGATCTGGAAATCTTAAAGTGATGGGCCACAGTTTTACCGATTTTAAATAATAAAATGTTTGTGGTGTTCAAATTATATCACAATAATATATGTATTACTTTTGACAGTGATTTGTGACTAGAAGCGAAACAAAGGTCTTTCCATCTGCATCAAACAGCCAGGATGTAGGGATTAGAACAATCTTTCACTAGCTATGAATGGTCCAGACCCACAGAGAAGTCTTTTATTCATTGGAAAAAGGACTGAAAGTAAGCATAATGATCTGATATGAATTATTAAATTCTTTCTTTGAGTTCAAGCTTTGTGTGCTGCAGCACAGTTTTCTAGGTAACAGATTTCAGCACACTGGACAATGGCAGATATGGAGATCTTTTGTTTGATTTTCTTTTGGGGGGATTTTTTATTTTTATCAGTTTGAAAATTCCTGTTTCATGCAAGATAGGCAATGATACAACAGACAGGACAGTGTCTCTCCTTCCATGTCCTCCTACCTCTCTTTGTGAAGCCCAAGCCTACAGGAAGGGCAAGTAGGACTACAGTCTAATTTTAATTTCAAAATACCCCTTAATAGAGATATAATAATGTGTGTGATAATTGTAAGAGGAACTTTTGAATAATGTTAGTACTTTTAAAGAGCACAGAAACTGAAATTATATTGTTCTAACATGAAAATGAGATTAATGCAAATAGATATGAATTTTATAAATATTTCTAAAATGTTTCTATGCTCCTAAGATTTCAGTAAAGTAATTTGTTTCATTAGCAGCACAGCAAGGAGACGCAGATAATTTTCAGTTTTGCCTGGTTTGCTACCTGTCACCCTTTCCCCATAGCAAGGATAACACTAATCCTCCCTTCTGCTCTCCGGTGTCTCCAGAAATTCTCTCCACCAAAGAAAAGGCAACAGATGATACAATTTGGCCAGAGTAACATTTATTTGTCTGGCCAGGAAAGAAGCTCTCCTTTTGACACAGCCAGGAAAACATATGCATAAATTGCATTTCCTCTGGTTTCTTCCTCAGTGAAGACACAAATCTGAAAGGCCTCCAAGATGCCACAAATCTTCAATAAGATTATAGGGACTCAGTTGCCTTTGAAATATCATTACATCTTATAAATACAGTTTGATTTGTCTACAGTCTATCACAAGGGGGATCCATAGACAAAACTGATAGACGCACAATAGTATTGAATATGCCCACTGTTCCTATACATTTTGCTGAAATCTCATTTTAATTTTAAAATTAATACATAAGTATCTATACGTGAAATTTGTAAATAAACTCTATTTTTAATTTAGGGAGCTGTCATTAGTCTGTCAGGAAACAATTATTTATTATGCAAAACAGTTCTGACTGAAGTCAGACCATTTGACAATATTGCCAATGATGCAACAGATTCCTTGGCAAAGCTTCTTAAACTAATGTCAGAAAGGTTTTCCAGCTTGTGTTGATTTTGGCCTTCTCCTCCACTTTGCCCTTTTGGCATGAGAGACTTACAGGACTGATCTCAGGTCCCCACACTAGAGTTTGTCCCTGCTGAGGCAGCACATTTGCACAAAAATAAAATGCTGTTTCCATTCTCTTTCTTGGATTTTTTCCTCCTTTTTTTCATTTTTGCTTTTCTTCTTTTTCTTTCAAACCGTAAAGCATTGGCATTGTCTATACAAAATGTTAATATACTTTCCCTGAAACATCTTATGCTCCATATTAATTCAGATATTGACCTTGGAGCTGGTCCATTTCTTATGTTCCAATTCTTGTCTTGATGAACCAACAGGAATGAATAGTTCATTCTCACAGGAGGAAAAGAGGTTGAAAAAATGTCCTTGCCTAACAATTGCTCTTTGACATGGAAAGAGTGCCAAAAGACAAGCGATTACAGTGGTACATCCCAAAGGATTACTCTAGAGAAAAGAACCTTATTAATGTAACAACAGAAGAGGTCACATTCATTCTAGCAGACCAAATACAGTGATTGAGACCAACTTGTTTTACCGGTTTTTAGCCTAAAAGTTGTACTGTTTACTTAAGAGAATAGGTTAGTGTTTGCATTCTCTTTCAGATGAAAAGTCGAAACAAGGTCATTTGCTTTGTTCAGCCTGGAGAAGAGAAGACTGAGAGGAGACCTCATTGCAGTTACAACTTCCTTATGAGGGGATGAGGATCATCCCTGATGAGGGATCAGCAGATACTGATCTCCTCTCTGTTGCCCAGTTACATGACCCAAGTGAATGTCCTGAATGATCAGGGGAGGTTTAGGTTGGTTGTTAGGAAAAACTTCTTCACCCAGAGGGTGGCTGGGCACCGGAACAGGCCCCCCAGGGAAGTGGTGACAGCACCAAGCCTGACAGAGTTCAAGAAGCATTTGGAAAATGCTCTTAGGAACATGGTGTGATTTTGGGGCTGTCCTGTGCAAGGCCAGGAGTTGAGCTTCGATGATCTTTGTGGGTTTCTTTCAGCTCAGGATATTCTATGATTCTATGAAACATTTGATTTTCTGTGCAAGCAATGGCACACACACACGTCTATTTTTAAGAATGAATGTTTGTATTTGAAAACTGTTTAAATCACACAGTTTCATTCCAACAAACTGAGGTTTGTATTGATCACTAGCACAATTCAACATGAAAGTGTACTGACTGAATTATCTGGAACAACTTGTGCACTTGAAACAATCTTGCTATTATTTTGGGATAACCATATTCCTTACAGCATTGATACCAATGAACAATGACTACCAATACCCCCCAAAAAATAAAGTGCCTGGAGTAGCAGTCCTTAAATAAGAGAGAAATAAGTGAAATTCAAGTCCGTCATGTCAAGGACTCATTTCTAGATCCAAGTTATAACATTATCTTGGCTAATATCTCTCATAACAGAGTTGCCTTAGGGCTAGGAAAGAAACCAAGGAGAGAACTAGTGCTAATGCAGCATGGATGATTGTTGTAATGCTTGAGATGGTTCACTCTCCAACTCTCCACTTACTTCATAAGGATTAATGAAAGGAAGAAGAACAACAACCTCTTCTGGCTAAAAATAGTGGAAAAACATAACTAAATACAAGCTACTGAATCCTGAGAAACCAGGGAACTATGCTCTCCTTCTATACTTTTGAGAAATAAAGCGTGGCTGGAGTCATCATGGGAGCACAGGTTTGCACAGCCTACCATCTTGGCATTACTAGGCTGGTTCTCTTTCCCCAGCATAACTTTGGGGAAA
The DNA here is from genome assembly GCA_013397175.1 of Platysteira castanea. Lineage (NCBI taxonomy): Eukaryota > Metazoa > Chordata > Aves > Passeriformes > Platysteira > Platysteira castanea. Next base: position 221,708 of record VYXC01003452.1, read on the forward strand.
CTCTAACTGTATGATTAGAATGGAATGTGATTTCTTTTTTCATAGTCTACGTTTCTGTGATTTCAAAAGTATTTATCTTAAGATAGAAACCATAAAAGAATACATAAACATGGAAGTTAATTTTGGCTCTAATGAATTCAAGTACTTCAATTAGACAGCACTGAAAACTTTCTATTTTATTTTGACCTTTTACCTTAGTAGCTTTTTATGACTATAATGTAATTTAGTTTATTTTATGTCAATAAAGCATAATAATATTTCACCAATTTTACTTCAGACCATATGAAAAGCCTATAATTTTCATCCCTCACCCCCTCTTACCTTCTGTTTGTCTGGTTTTTTTTCTGAATAAAACCAAACACAAAACATATTTGATAGAGAGGAATATCTGTATTAATCAAATTATACAATCCAATTATAATTATGGCAATATTTACTAGTTGATTGATACCTCTGACTCTCATAATTACTATTCAGTATGCATTGCACCAAATGTACAGAAGAAATATGGCAATTTTTTTCATTATATGTGATTCAAGATATGGGGTTTGTGATAAAACTCAGAGTAATAATTAAGTAAGACTGGGCTGAGCAACACTGCCTGAAAAGGTTTGTAAATGAGCAGAGCAGAGATTTATGATTTCAACACACATTGCAGATTACTGAAGTAAGATGGATGAATATCCAAAATGTCATACTGTCAACACCTGACGTGTCAAGCCAGAAGAATATGTGAGTATGAAAACTGTACTGCACATTAGGATCTAAATTATGGTTCATAAACCCGGGGAAAAAAATCCAAAAATACAATCACTTTCAACCTCTAAGCACTGTTAAATGAGATACACTCCATCTTAATGCTAGGAAAATGTTCCATCTTACCTCTTGATATATTTACAAGTTTGAATTGGGTAATCTGAGTAGTTCCAGTAGGCATGTAAGAAAAAACCCGTGGATATCATAGGAATAATTGATCATAGAAAAAATAGGAATAAATAATTTGTACCTTAAAAAACCCCAACCAACCAACCACATTCCACCCCCCCCAAAAAAAAACCCCAAAAAACTCAAAGAGACAAAAGAAACCCCCAAGAAAACCCCAAAAGACATTCACTTGTAACTTTCAGGTGAGATGTAAAGAAACGATTTTTCCCTACCTGTTTTCTTCCCTTGTTCTGAAAGATTTAAGTGATCACACGTCTTACAATTTCTTCTGGTTTTACTCACTTAGCACTTTCTTTATCTTTGCACACATGAAAGACTTTGTTCTGTTCCAACAACTTACAAAATAGGAACTTAGCATGTGGGAAGGTGGATGCAAGAGTGGAAGCTACTTCATATACCTGCCCCAGTTCCAAATAATACTGAAGATGTAGATAGATTCTCAATATAGGCATAATGAACTTTTATTACATAACCTAATATTAAAATATTTTTCCACAAACAGACCTGGACTGCATTAATGCCTGCATCTGCTTTCACCAGCCAGTGTCCTTCACTTGTTTCAAAGCTGTTTGGCTTATCATTTCAGCTTTTCCAGGCAGCTGGAGTAGTGGGGACTTGATTTTGGCATGAGAACCTCATGAAGTTCAACAGCCCTAACCTGGGTTAGGGCAGTCCCAGACATGAGTACAGACTGGGAGAAGACATCATTGAGAGAAGTCCTAAGGAGAAGGACTTGAGGGTTCTAGTGGACGAAAAGGTGGACAAGAGCTGGCAATGTGCGCTCGCAGCCCAGAAAGCCAATTGTGCCCTAGGCTGGGCCCAAAGCAGTGTGGCCAGCAGGGCAAGGGAGGGGATTCTGCCCCTCTGCTCCCCTTTGCTCCACCTGGAATACTGCATCCAGCTCTGGGGTCACCAATGAAAGAAAGAACTGGGACCTATTAGAGCCAATCTAGAGGAAGGCCACAAAGATGATCAGAGGGCTCAAGCACCTCTCCTATGAAAACAGGCTGAGAGTTGGGGTTGTTCAGCCTGGAGAAGAGACTGTTCCAGAGGCACCTCATTTCAATCTTTCAGTACTAAAAGGAAGTTTATAAAGAAGAGGGATAGTGACTCTACACACAGGCAGATAGCAACAGGACAAGGGCGAACAATTTTAAATTAAAAGTGGGGAGATCTTGATTAGATGTTAAGGAGAAATTCTTCACTGTGAGGGTGCTAAGACACTGGAACAGGTTTCCCAGAGAAGTTGTGGGTGCCCTATTCCTGCAGTGTCCAAGGTCAGATTGGATGGCGTCCCGAACTCTACCCCAGCTGAAAACAGCACAATGGTGAAGGTAATTAAGCATGTATAATATTTGCCAGAGAGGTTTCTGAAGTCCCCATCCATAGAGGTATTCAAGGCCCAACCACAAAAGAGCTAAGGATTCTGGCCCTTATTTAGTACTGACCCTATCTTAAGCACAAGGCTGGGTTGTGGAACAGAAACCTCCAGAGGACCCTTCCCCTCTGCATTACTGCATGATCCTGTAAAATGGCAAGAGAAGTTGACAGAATATCTAGTCCTGTGATGTTGAGGTATTTCTTAATAATATTCTGAATAATATTTTTGAAGTATTGAGGCAGAATTATAACATACAGACTTTCATGAAATGCACAGTATAGAATAATCTATGTAGAAAAAAATTTTTTTAAGAACATGCAAACAGAATTTTGTAAATCAACCATTTTATCCTCTCCCATTTTAATGTTGTCTTAACATTTCTCTGCTGGCTTATCACTGACTATTAATATTTTTGGAATAGAAGATTGTAAGAAAATCAAATTAAAAGTTTAAAAAAATATTTCAACAATGTGCAGTTAAAAGAGAGGGTAAAGAGTGGTCATAAATCCTAAAATATTGATCACTTTCATCATTTGATAAACTTATGCAGTACACAAAATGAAAGAATCAGAGATTTCTGTGGAAGGAAAATAAAGTGTATTTTGCAATGTAGAACTGGCTAGGTGACTTTGATATCTGTATTTCCTAACTCTAATTAGCTTACCTATACAATATAATATTCTAATGTGACTGCTACCAGCAAAATAATATTAAGGTTATGAAAATAGCCAAAGCAAGAAAACTTATGTGCAGCAGTTTTATGAGATTACAATTATTTATTATTAGTAGTATTTAATTTTATTACAATTCTGCAAGGAAAAAGAGATAAGCCCAAATTTATGCAATCTGGAAAAAAATCTAATTAAGTTTCTGCACCAAGTATATAATTTAAACAAGCAGGAGAGGCACTTGAAAATCAAAAAAAGTTCTTTCCAAGACACATCAAAAACCTGCCTAAAGCTATTTAAAGACACTGGACAAATTCCATTATTTGGCAAATAATCCTGCCATAAGGCTGTCCAATAGAAATGTCAGCTTTGTCAGGACATCATTCTATTTGAAAATTGCATACCAATAAGTCGTATGTATTTCCCTGATATTGTTAGAAGGTCTAAACAATTTCTTAAAATAAATATATTCTTGATATCAGTCTACTTGAATGATATATATGCATATATTTAATTTTTCTTATAAATTATCCTTTAAAAAGTGGATAATTATAAAAAATCTATATGTATGTAAAGAAAGACACCAAGTCAGTTGATGCTACCTTACTTCTCAGTTTTGAAATTCTGGATTGTTGTTTGGACTTAGAAAAGTTAACTGAGAACATACTAGTTAGGATAGCTTTCATAGAAAACAGATTAAAAACCATATTAAAATAATTAAATGGATTTCAGAAGAAGAAACTGTACCTCTGTGGATGAAGGGCTAGACAGATGCTGAGGTAGGGGTTCTTTGAGTGACATCAGTAACAGCACCTAAAGCTTCCTTTGTGTTTGGCTTAAATTCTAAAAATTCTAGATTATTTAGTATGAAAATTTATGTGAGGATTACTTATGTCTTTATAAATAAAAAAAATATATATACAGATACATGTTGAAATAACATATCTGCTATTTAAAAATGAGAATGAGGATTTTTTAAAAGAATTCACTTACCCATCTCCATTTCGAGATGAACTGATAAAATGTTGAAAACATGTCCTTCGTTATTTGACAAAAGAAATATCAGGTAGATTTAGCATACCAAATTAGACATCATTAAGAACACACTCTTTTACAAATTGAATAGATCCAGTTTTGAAATAGGTGAAAAATTTTATTAAGAACACTTACTGAATGTTTCTTTTGTCAGCTAAACATATTACCTTTAGCACAATATATTTCAAGTAATTTGTATTTTAATAACAGACTAGTGCCAGTCTAGATCATATTATATTCATATTTCTATTTTCAAAGTGCTAAGACACACAACAAAAATTTTGTGTCTCTGTTCCTGTTCTGCAACTTATCCATAAACAACATGCTCCTTTAGTGAAAATAAATCACTCATGATTGGAACTCACTATTTTCTGGGCTTATCAGACTCATATTCAAGTAATGCTCTCTGTGTCTATATGGATACTTGAACATTGTTTCTATTCCATGTACAGTTTGATTTCTAAGTGCATTATTTTTGGTAAAACATAAGCTTGAGCTATAAATTTCTCAGGCATAGAAGAGTTTCTGCATACTTTGCATCTCATGCACGTGTATTACTTTTTTTTTTCTTCCACTATTTCCAATGAGATGCAAAGGTTTTCTGTTAATTTGTACTGTTTGTAGAGCCTAGCACTTGTGCGTGGATTCAGAGGCATTGCTTAATGTACAAGGGAAGCAGAAGCCAAGCTTCAGTCAAATTCTTGCTTCTCTGCAGGGATGGTGTGTAGGTGTCGAGGTGCTGACAGCAGGGAGAGCTGCAGGGTGGCCCCTGTGTTAAGAGATCAGGGGTACCCCATGCTGGATACAGCTGATTTCAGCCAACTCCAATGGACCCATCACAGGGCACAGCCGAGCCTCTCAGCCATTTATGGGCACCTCTGGGAACACATGGGTGAGAAGTGGCAAAAGATGCTGTAGAGGTGGAGAGGAGTGATGAAAACCACGCTGTAGATACCCGTGCCAGAGAAGGAGTGGGAGGAAGTGCTGCAGATGCAGGAGCAGAAGTTTCACTGCAGCTGGTGAGGACACAGTGGTGAAGCTGGTATATCTCTGCAGCCCTTGGAGAGAACCATGCCAGAACAGATATCCACACTGCAGTCCCTGGAGGACCCCAGTGAAAAGCAGCTGAGTATTTCCTGAAGGAGCTGTGGTCAGTGAAGAGCCCATGCTGCTGCAGGGGAAGTGTGAGAAGGAATGAATGGCAGAGAGGAGCTATTTTTAACTGACTGTAACCACCCCCATTCCTCATCCCTCTCAGTGCAGCTTGAGGCGGGGGGAGATATAGAAGAGTTGGGAATGAAGGAATGGAATAAAGTCTGAGTGTGAGGGGAAGGGATAATTTTAATTTTTCATTCCTTTTTTTTTCTTACTATTCAATTAAATAAATTTTCATCAAGATAATCCTGTTCTACCTGTGATGGTAATGGGTAAATGACCTCACTGTCTTTACCTGAGCTTCTCTGGTTTGAGTGGGGGGAGAGTGAGAGAGCAGCTGTGTGGGTGCCGGGCAGCCAGGCAAGCTCAATGCACCACAGATGAGGAAAGGGTCGTGTGCACACGTTTTGCCTGTTTAAAGATTGTAAACAGTCTCTTTCAGCGTGGTTATAATTGTACACAATGAGTGTTTATGTTTAAGCTTTTCATGCAAAAAAAATCACCTGTTTTGTATTTACGCAGAACTTTACAAAACGGAGTCCTCGTCTTGACTGATTTTTAGCACAGCTTCACTTATCATGAATAATATTTTATCTGATAATCTTAATAAAATTCTACTATTTCATCTAGTCAGCACAAATGACCTATATATGTCTGTCTATATATATATGTTCTTCAGGCGGTTGGTTGTGTGTCAGCACAAGAAACATTAGATGGCTTTTTTTTATGGAGTTCTTGATGAAGTTACAGGTAAGATCAATGAGAGTTTTGTTACGGATTGGAAAGTTGTTCTGAGAATGGGTAAAATATCTTAGCCTGCATTTATCACAATAACGCATGTTTACTCATGTCTATCGTTCTTTCTTAATCACAGCTGCAATGCTAAAATGACCTTATACAGCTCCTGTTTTAAATGAAGTTATCATATGCGGCATTGAATATACATATTTTGTTATATTTTTCATACATTAATATGAAATACTCTGTAATTTTTAATAAGTAATTGATTTTCACCTAGTGGGGAAGATTTTGTTCATTGCTATTGCTTTTTAATAAGCAATCTTTGAAAATTAGTAACTTTTCTTTGGATACTTCACTTGGCAGTGGAAACTTTTGTAGCAGGAGTACAGCACTCACAATGTTGTGAGAAACACTGGGGAAAGGAATCTGTTTCCAGCTGAAGAAGTCATCTTTTCTGAGAATAAACTGTCTGCTTGTTTCTGATGCTTTGCTTTCAAAATCTTTCTTGAACTAAAATGCAAATTGGATAAGTGTATCTATGTATTTATACATATATAAGAATAATTCTAACCTCCTTATACAGTTTCTGGTTTCTTTCAATGCATTTTCTGTGATATACACACATATTTTTCTGAAGAGAAATTTACAAGCTATTTTGGATTTAAGAAAATTCTATTTTTCAGTACATAGTGCTCTGAATGACAAAATTGTAGCATTTATCCTACTCACTACTACAAAGAAATTTTTCACTGAACTTGGAGATTCTTCTTCCAAGTGCCATTGTGTATATATTACCTTTGTACATATGCCTACAGATGCAAAGATGACAGCATCATGCTTTTAAATTTGAAAAGTGTGGTCCCAAATGAAACCATTCTGCTTTGTGCTAAATATGAATTTGTCAAAAGAATATAGATTTAAAAAGATAAAATATACAGATACATTCACTTCCTCATACATAACACAGCTTTAGCCATGCAGCTGCATACCAGGCTTAGGCTACATCTAGATTATGTATCTGTACATAATTGTATCACCAGTGACACTAGAGAACAACCAATCTCACAGGTCTCCCATGAAATATGGCTGTCTTTACTGTAGATAGGAGCACTCAGAACTTTGGTTTGGTTCAGAGTTATTCAGAACACTTGTTAATACATTTTTAAAAAGTAATTGTTGACACTTTATTGTGAAAGCTGTGACTTTAAAGGGGACTTAGGGATCATAGTGAATAGTTAAATGTTCATTAATTACTTCTTTAAGTTCCTGAATAAGTTCCTGATGAGCTCCTTTTATTAACAATAAGAGAGTTTCTGTCTGCACAGTGGTCATATATTATGGGACATGAGGAATGATAGCCTTACAAAAAATAAAAATTTAAAGGTAACCTAATCATGGTCTGTGACGGCTCAAGTACTGTTTTCATGGAAGGCAAACAAAAAAAAAAAAAAGATTAGCTAGTAAAAAGTCTATAAGAAAGAATCTTTCAGAAAACATAAAGTTCTGTAATCATCCTTTGGTGAACACAATTCTCATCTGCAAAATGTTACATACCTGTTGATTTCCTATATTGTATCACATCGAGGTACTGGCACTAAACTCACAGACATTTTCAGTATCCATACTGAGTAAAATATAAGAATACAATACTGTCAGTATACATAATAATGTATTTCTTGTTTCCAGTGAAAATAAAATTTTAAAAATGAATTTTTATTCATATTCCATATGAAAATAAGGAGAATAGTTTAAGGTCAAATAATATAGCTACCTTTGTGAGACCTGCTAAAGAAGTATTTTCTACATGAGAATCCTGTGAAGGGGGCCTCCAGCACCATAGAAAAAATGTACTAGAAAGTGTTGGATAACATATTAGAAAGTAAACATTAAAAGCAATAATAATTATTACACATTGGAAGAAATAAGCCTGCCAATTTATGATGGAGTCACATTACATTTGTTACCTGAAACACTAACTGATTGCTTCAGGCTTAATTTGAAAATGTCTGATAGCATTCAGCATGAGGCCTGTGTTTTAGTGATTTTTTGGCAGATAACGTACCTCTTCATGTCCCTTTCTTGTTGTCCTTAATATCCCTTGATAGTTTAAGGTCCAGATGAGCTTTGGTTTCTTAATTCAATTACTGCCCTCAGAAAGTGCTCATTTATTGCCCCTGCCCCCGGTCACCTGACCCTACTTCCAGTATATTTCCTTTTGATACATGAGTTTAGTCAGCAACTCATTGTACATACACTGGGGCTTTGATTTCATGCCCTTCGAGGCAGGCTGTTTTTGAGATAGAAGGAGGTATCATCTAGCTCTCTGGGACCCTATTCTCTCCATGGTTGTATTCCTCGGGATTCTCCCAAGGAGATCGCTTCTCTCCTGAAGTGCAGGGCTGTGACCATGGTTTAGCCCTGCTCTCTCCTCACAGGAACCTGAAGTCTTCTAGGAATTATGGTTTTTTTTAGTGTAGACACATATATTTGATAAAATTTTCAGTGAAAAAGGAAATATATAAACATCTTGAGACATATTTTCTATAATGCGACCATAGGGAAAGTGTTTACTAATATGCAAGAACAGAAATACATAAGTATTACAAAATATAATGTACAAATTATAATGTAATATAATGTTAATTAATTTTTTAATCTGATTTTTTTTTGCCAAGATATAATATACACAGCTATGAATCAGTACAGATATACATGGAACTAATTCAATCATACTTGGATTCTAATCTTTCCAGCTATTCCAACTCTAATACAAAGAAATAACATGTTGCAAATACCTCAATAAGAAGGCGCTTTGAAAAATTTTAAGACTGTAATGATTTTGATACAACTGTGTAACACCCCATTGTTTTTCATGTTGCATGCTTCATTGTGAAAAGAAAATAACATTAAGTTACATGAGAGAATATTCTTAGGAAAGAAGTTCTTAAAGGGAAACTGGAGTATTAATTCAGGCAAAAAAAGGTAAAAACAAATAGTGAGAGAGGAAAAGTGTTATGTTTCAGCTACACCAGCTGGAATGCAAACTGTAGTGGCATCTAAGTGGAATTTGTACATGAATTAATTCTTTGGACTGTTTGTCCATTCAACAAATACTGAAGAGAAGTACTTTATTGTATTCAGTACACATACTTGTGTACTGAATATATACAAAGTATTCAAGAAAACTTCATGAGGTGATGTTTTCAGACATATAGTTATTTATAACAGAATAGATTGAATATTTATTGACAGGATGGCCATATAAAGTGGCCATGAAGAACTTCTGCATGTTACATTACCAGCCAAAGTATCTTCTTAATTTCTTTGTATTGTCACACAAAATGAACTCCATATTTGAAAAGGTTTAATGCAGTGAAAAATGGAGCATTAATAGCATTTACTTTGACCCATTTTTAGTCCTACTGACTTCTACAGTTTTCAGAATCTCTAAGGTAAGAGCATACTGAAATTGATCAGCTTGCTGAATCCTACTGGAGAACCCTTAGTGAAAAAAACCCCAATAAAACAACAAAAAACCCAAACCAAACCAACCAAACAAAAAACCCTCAAAAAAACTCTCCAAAAACAGCAATGTCAATTTGGGACTGGAAAAGCATGAGGGTAAAAATGCTCTAAAAATTTATTAATTTTCATTTTGCTTCCTATAGAGATTGATACATTAATCTTGATAAGATAAAGCAAGGAAAGACTGACACTGAATTTGTTTCAGTGCTTTTATCTGACCTCGTTAATACCTTTTTATTGGCCACTCTTAAAACCTGAATACATTGTTTTGCTATCTCAGAGTCCCATGCATTCTCTAAAGACTTGCAATGAAATCCTTAAAAAGACAAGGGGCAGATGTTTGGGATTTTTTAGTGATATTGCTAAGAAATTGTTTAGGTAATTAGAAATTTACCATGGAAATTTATTTTAAAATAAAATGCTAAAATCATAACCCATATCATAATCATAATAAATTTTATTTAGTAATTTGTATTTCTGAATTATTGGTTGACTAATCCTAAAGCTGTAATTCAGCTTCTGCTGTATACACTTTTCTTGAAATCAGTATGAATTTAAACTGCATAGTGAATTCAACAAGAAATCTTGATTTCCTAACATGCTTGGAGGCCTATCTAGTAGTCTACCGAGACAGAGAAAATTTTTTTTTTCATTTTTAAATTTGGTGTAAAGTTTTGTATCTTCTTGTCACTGAACATCTTCTTTCTCATCTTTCTGCCTTTCCTTCTCAACATCTTTTCTCCTCTGGTTCTGCTCACAAATCTTCTATTTTATGGTCTATTTAGCTTTAACCTGCTAATAACCTTTCTCAAAAAAAAAGTAATTCTCGTGTCTGAGTAAAATTATGTTTATCTGTGGGTAATTTCACTGTGTTAAGTAATAGGTGAATCATCTCCTGAAAAAGTCATGTAGCTGTTCAGGGTTATTTTGTTTTGCTGGGTTTTTTTTTCCAAACAACACAGTCATTTCTGCACAATAAATTTTCCATTTTATGAAATATGAGTAATTTAAGTGCTTCATAGCTTATCTCAATACAGGTCTAGAAGTTACATATTGAAGGGTTAATATTCAGCTTATTCTGTACCGTAAAAACAATTTAATTTACTGTATTATGAAAACATATTTATAATACTGTTATGGAAATATAGCTTAAACATTACCTATACAAATTGCTATGTGATGAAAAAATACAAACAACAGAGATTGAACTGGTTGAATAAGAACTTTCAGGGTTCCACTTCCTATAAATTGGTAGTTACTCCTTTCAGAGGTGACCCTTCATTTAGAAATATTTGGATATTTTTGGTGTGCTGCACTATCTCTTTTTGAACTCTTGGATTATAAGGCATTATGAGGCAGTAACATAGTCTTACTTTACTCTTTTTTTGTTTAGTGCAGTTTTATATTTTATGTTTCACTGTTTAAACAATGGTTTTTCGTGGCCAAAAAAATGTGTGTAAAATCAGCAAATCATTTTTAAAACAGACTTTAGCTATGACTCTTTCTGAACAAGTGATTGAAACCTCCTTTATACTGGTGTGTGTTTTTCAGGCATTATGTATTTTGGGTAAAGTGGAGTCTATTTTATTGGGAAGGCTTTCTGAGTGGAAGTGAATTAATCCTGTACTTTGACTGCTATGATAGTTTGGCTTTTTTAATAAAAGGTACAAGTCTGAGATGTCAAGGAAATACCTAGCAGGGAAAGGAAAAATTGGGACTCAGTGTCTCAACAGCTGTCTTATTAAAACCAAAACAGTTCTTTTGTAACTCACTTTTAAGTTCTAAGGTCACATAAAAGATACAGAAGAGCACTTTTTCAGCAGCTGCAATATTTTCTTACTGATATTTATATAAATATTCAGGATTCCCTTAAACAAGATAAATTAGTCAAGGTACCTGGACAATCTACATATTTTATGTAAAAAAAACCCCAAAACAACCAAGTTATCTCAGACATTTATTCTTAGACAAAGTTCAGGTAAATCAAATACATGAAATGAGTAATGCTTTTTGACGTCAAATCTCTCAGACTATCAGAAAACTGAAGTTACTAACTGAAGTTAATAAAACACTAACTTCATGTAATGCATCGCCCTGTGCTGAGCATTGGGTACACAGTCGAATTGTGCAATTTCTGTCAATTACTGGAAAGTGTTATTATTGAAAAAGTACAACACATACTGTGCCAAAGATGATGAGTCCATCAACGTTCCCAGCAGCTGAGAACTAAATGCTAGACCATCTGCTTGCTGAAATAAGATGGCATGCTAAAATGTTCTGGTGGAATACAAATTGAATGCCAATTCTGATTGTTGCTCCTAGTAGTCAGGGGATTTTTTATTATTTTAATGCAGTTTGGTCCTGATACTACAGATCATCTTTGTAAGAGAAAAAGATCTTTTGAAAGCATTCCCTTTTACCATACCTGTGAGAGTAGAATAGGTGGAGATTGATTGAATCTTTTTATGTACTTGATTTCCCTTTCCTTTCAGACAATCAAATATAAGAATGTAGTATATAAATGCAAGTCAAAGTCAAATTAGCTGGCACAGATAACTGTTTTAATAGCAAAATAATCAAAAACAAAAAGAAAGAATTAAGACTGATAGAAGAAAGTCAATTCCCTTCTGATAGGAATTATGAAATGCTTTTGGGTTTGATCAGTTTTCTGAGAAAAGAAAAAGCTAGCAGCAGATAAAATGAGAACATGTTACTGCCAGAGCTGCCTTTTCTGCATATATGCATTATACATTACACACTATATTGAAAAATTATGTTAAAAGAATGTCAAAGTTCGAAAGTTAAGGATTTCAGAATTAAGGATGACAGCATTCTCAATCTGCCTGTCTGTGCAAATACAATTTGATACAGTCGTTGCATACATAATTGGATAATATTTTAGCCCACAACTCCTGTCTCTTTCAGTGAATATTAATTTTGACACAGCCATTGCAGAGAGCTTCCTTTTCTATTGGTATACACATTTAGTCTGCTGCCATTTGACAAAGCAGCTCATGCTTTTCATCTTCCAAATACCGTTTACATTCCGAATCTCTAGTACCTGTGCACTGCCTCTTCTATGCCCAGTTTATGAACTGCCAACAGAAAGTGATCTTCATAGCCAGTGCCATGATTTTTTCAAAACAGCCTTTGCAGCAGTGTATCATCTTTGGAAAACTGAATTCATGCTAAAGATTTTGATATCTCCAAAGGTACTGCTCCATTTTTTCTACAGATATTTTGTCCTCAAAACAGATTAAAATTTCTATGAAGATATTGGGTATTTTTTTCATTTTTATTTTCCAATGGAAAAGACCTCTAAGATCATTGAGCCCAACCTGTAGCCTACACTGCCAAGGCCACCACTAAAGCATGTCTCTAAGCACCACATCTACACGTTTTCTGAACACTTCCAGGGAAAGTGATTCCACCACTTCCCCAGGCAGACTGTTCCAATGTTTGACCACCCTTTCAGTAAAGAAATTTTTCCTAATATCCAATCTAAACCTCCCCTGGTAGGCTAATCACTGGATTCAATATCATTAGAAGACCTTTCCGACCTCAATGGTTCTATCGGTTTGTTCAGTATTTTTTCATCAGTCTTCTCATTTTGGCCTACTTTCCATGAAATGTGGATCCATATCACTTTTCTCAAGATATAAGTGACCAATAAAAATGAATAAGTAATGAAACAAAAAACCTCCCAAGCCACTAAAGCCCGCAAAAACCATCCCCCTCCTCCCTGTAATGTTTCTGGACAAGTTATACTTCTTTTCTTCTAAATTTTTGAAGTATGCCTCCTGTATCTAACTTGAGAATATCTCTATATACAGTTTCATCTCCTTGTATATTCAAGCCTCATGGATACAATAGTACAACAGTATCTGTGGTCATCAGATAAGATCTCTAATGCCCAAATCAGGCAACATACAATAAAGATCTACTAATCATGATCATTCAGTTATTGTAATTATCCCCACAGATGATAAGCAATAAAAATATTGTTACAATATGCTATATAAACGTTTTACATTTGACCAATAGTTGCACCTTGTATCTGCATGGGTTGATACTTCAATTATATAGTGCCACAAAACTATTATAAATGGGTAACTTAGATGAATAATTTTTTGGTATGTTATTTATTCTTAACAGCAATAAACCAAAAAATAACAAAAGAAGCTTGTCTACTGTATTTCCCACTATCATTTAGATATTGAATAAGGCTGCATTGTAAGACTAATTATAACTTTAAATGACATAAATCACACAACACACAGAGTAAAAATACCTTTCCTTCTTTGTATCGACAACTTCAACAGAATGAACATCAGTTCAAACTCTTGTTATTAAAGTTTTTTATATAAAAGGATTAACTTAAGGCTGTGGGAAATATACACATTTAACATACTATTTTTTACGAGGAAAATATTTTGAAATTGCATGAGGTTATTAACAAGACAATATATGATCTTTATTAAAATGTTCCAGGAATGTAAATAATGAATTCAATTAAAAATTACATCGGATGGCTTTAATGAACCTATCAAATTATAAAAGACTTTTTTGGTCATGCTGATCAATAGAGGGTGTTTTCTCACAGTTTAACACAGCTTACCAAAGATATAATAAACATATTTGTATTGTTTCAAAAAATCTGAACTGCTCCATTTAATCTAAGGAAAGTCATTCTAAACTTTACTATATTGTCTTCCCAAGAAATAAGAGATTGAATACACCTTTGAATCACCATATTCAATCAGAAAAATTCAGTATATTTTCTCTGAAAGGGGATTCTTCCTTAGTCACTACAATAACAGCACTTTCATTGAAGTCTAAGGCTCTCCAGTATTTGGGTAAAAGATTTCTCATTCAAGATATCTCCACTTGACTGTTTTTTGTTTGTTTGTTTGTTTGTTTTCCTGGTTTGTTTTGTTGGGATTTTTTAAAATATAGTATTTTAACTACTAAAATTATTTGACTGAATATTGTTGATATTTGCTACCTTCCATTCAAATCAATTAATTAAGGACTTCCTTTTGTAAAACAGAAATTAAAATGTAATACCTCTATTTGTAATATTATTTTCATTTCAGAAGAAAACTGCAGTCAGCAAGTAATTTGTAATTTTCGTAATTTTCCTGGTTTGCTGAAATAGAGACAACTCTTTGGTTTTAGAATGAAAATAATGTTTTGACACGCTCTGACATTTTGGCTGTTGCTGAGCAGGGTTTACCCTAAGTCAAGGACTTTCCAGTTTTCCATGCTCTGCCAGCAAGCTGGTACACAAGAAGCTGGGAAGGGAGCATGGCCAGGACAGCTGACCCCAGCTGACCAAAGGGTTATTTTATACTGTGGAACATCATGCCCAGTGTATAAAAAGGGAGAAGTTGGCTGGGAGGGGCCGATTGCTGCTCAGGGTGCATCAGTGACAGGGCATCAGTCAGCAGGGAGTGAGTAACTGTATTGTGCATCCCTTGTCTTCCTTGAGTTTTATTTCTTTCCCTCTCCCCTTTTCATTACAGTTATTAATATTACTGTTATCATTAGTAGTAGTAGTAGTACCAGAAGTATATTTTATCCTGTTCTTATCTCAAGCCCCATGGTTTGCTTCTTTTCCCCAGTTCTCCTTCCCGCAGGGGTTGGAAGAGGTGTGAGTGAGCAAGCGGTGGTGTGATACTGAGTTGCTGGCTGGGGTTAAACCATTACAGTAATTTTACAGTTCTACGCTATTGCCTATGTCTTAGTTTAAGACAATATAAAGAAGTGAACACTCTAAAATGAGCAACCTCCCCTTAGTTTCAACCAATCCTTTTCAACAAATAAGGAACGAATATGAGTAGATGTAAGTAAAAAACATAACCATTTACTAAGAAGCAAAACAGCAACAGACAAAAAAATAACAGTAAATAATCACGAGATAAAAAATTGACAAATCTCACAAATCACACAGAAACAAAGAGAGCCTCAAAATGACAGGGTACCTCCCCCTCCCAAGATTGCAGCTCCCACTGCCAACCACGTGTAGGGACACAGAGGGAAAATAGTGTCAGCACTCTGCCCTGAGATGTCGCTCCCCAGTAAGATCGCATAGTCCGGGAGACAAAGGGAAGAAAAAGATGACAGACAAAAAGACTCCCCCCGGGGAAGGTAGGGGCTTACGGAGCAGTTCTAGTGGCAGATGAGAAGTGCCAACATGTGTGGGCTCAGCTCTACCTCCTGCTGCCTCCTCCCACTGCTGCCTCCTCCTGCTGCCCCCGGGCCCCACCAGTGTCAGTGCTGCTTGTCCTCCACCCTCTGGGAGTGTCGGGTGGGAAAAACCGGTCCGTCAGCACCGATGAGGGGTGACCCGGCCCCAGGGACTGGCTAGCTTTTCGCTGCCGATAGCTTTTGCAAACTTCATTTCAGAGCAGTTCCTTGATTGCAAAACGGATTCCTCCAATTGGCTACTGTTGCAAGCCAGGAAAAAAAACAATCATCCAAAGAGGAGCCTCTGCCCCCAGCAAACACTGCCAGGGAAAAAAGGAAATTGGCTTGGATTTCCCAAACTTTTAAAGGGACTGAAACCTCCTGTCTGCCCCACAGTTCTGCATCTGGCTGTGCTGGGTCTTTAAGAGACAGTAACATTTTTTTGGCACAGTTAAAGATGGCATACAATCATGTTTTGGGTTACCCTCGACAGCATACTCTAAATCTATTTACATAGATGTATGGTAGATATTAATGCTACCATTCTTCGTTGCGTTATAATGTCACTAATATCTGAAAATATAGTACAAAAGAATGCTGTCAAAATTATGCTGTCAACTGTTTTGAAATTATGTGGATAACTTGAGAAAATTTTCTATAAAGTACCACTTTTGAAACACTACAATTACCCAGACTTGTATACAAGCCCTAATAGTCTCAAGTTTTTTATCAGTCATCTCTCAATCTGACTTCATCATTACTGTGCAGCGAGATATGGCTTTAACTTTATATTTTCAGTATAAGGATAAAATTCAGGTTTGTCCTATAGGTATAGCTTTCGTGTAGCTATAAAATGGGAGGTGTGTGAATGCATAAGCAGCACACTTGGGTATGATTTTCCTGGTTGCTGAGGAATTGCACAGCAAGTCTCTGTGAAGATAATGCCTTGACTTGTGATTAATGGAAGTCCTACTCATTTTACAACAAAGTGTTTCACTCACAGAATATTCAGGTAGGAATCTGAGTCAGCTCTGGAGATCATAAATGAAAATGCCAGGGAAAAAAAGATAATAAAAATGGAATATTTGATTTAAATATTTCCAAGTGACATTTAAAAATGATTTTTATCTGAAATATATTTACATTTGCTGCTGGTAGAAGCTTTTTAATTAGTGATGTGTGAACTCCTTATTTTTGTCCCTGAGGACTGTTACCTAAAGAAAAGCTAATGTAGATTTAAGAAAACACAATAATTTTTAAAAACTTATTATTTCTCTTTATGGCATAAGATGAAAATTGGTTGACAAGATGCAACCAGGTGAAAAATTTGGTTTTCATATCTATAAATTGCTCTGGGAAAAGCCATTCTTGAATTTGTGTGGCTTTCCTTTAAATTAAAGATCTTTCTCCTTTATTTATACATCATATCACTTGGTGAAGAAAAGCTCATAGATTTCAAAGTCACATTTAGAAAAAGGTAAACCTCCTATTTATGTAAACAAACATTTGTGTAAGTTTAAAGTCAGGGTTGCAGTTTTGGAAGATATTTTAAGCCCATTTGCTGAGGATATAAGAGGTATTTTTCTGTATTTTTGTATATGTTTGTCTATGTATATGTTATCTTATATTGGTCCTTAGACTAATTTTTTATTCCCATCCTGGGCCACCAACCAGCTCTCTTGGAAGATTTTTCCTGGGTTTGACTGTCATCTTTGTGAAGAAATGCTTTCTAAAGTCTGGTCTAAGCCTCCCCTTGTGCAGCTTTGAGCCATTCCCATGCATCCTATCACTGGATCCCAGGCTGAAGAGCTCAGCACATCCCTCTCCATTTCCCCTTCCCATGAAGCTGTAGAGAGCAATGAGGTTGTACCTCAGCCTCATTTCCTCCAAGCTACAAAAACTCAGAGTCCTCAGTCCTCCCAGGACATACCTACCAGCCTCTTCACCAGCTTTGTGGCCCTCTGGATCCATTTAAGGACCTTCACCTTCTTGTTAAATTGTGTGGCCCAGAACTGAACAGCACTCAAGCTGAGGCGGCATGAATGCTGAATGCAGCGAGATAATCACATCTCCTGAGTGGCTGCTGGTGCTGTGTTTGATGCACCTCAGGATGGGGCTTGCCCTCTTGGCTGCCCAGGCTCCCTGGTGGCTCCTCCTGAGCCTGCTGTTGACCAGCACTTCCAGATCCCTTTTTGCAGGGTTGCTCTCCAGCTGCTGCCTCCCAGTTCTACTTGTATCTAGTATTATTCCACCCCAGGTCCAGAATTTAACACTTAGACTTGCTATACGTTATCCTATTGATCATTGTCCAGTGATCCCATCTATACAGCACTTCCCAGTTTGACGCAAACTTGCTAATCGTGTGTTCAACTCCTGCATCCAGATTGCTGATAGAAATATTGATCAAAACTGTCTCTAAAATCAAACCTTGAACACCACTACTGGCTGGCTCCAGCCAGAAGTAGCCCTGTTCATTACAACCCTGTGACCTCTGCCCTTCAGCCACTTCTTCACTCAGGAGTCACCCATTAAGCCAAATTAGAAAGATTCAAAGTATAAGTTAATACCAAGTAATTTAGTTGTTTTTACTGTAAAAAGTAAGAAATTTTTTTTGTCTTTGTTTAGATCTAAAATGTAAATTATCATTCTGTGTGACGATCACAAGGATTGTGATATTTCAGTTTTTAATGTACTGTTTTAATATATGTAAATTTTATGATATTTAATCATAATAAATGTGTGAGAATATGGTAGAGACACAGAGATAGAGACAGAGGTAGAGAGAGATAGACAGATTAATGCATTCCACAAATTATTTACACAGCTTTAAGAAAAATACCTATGTTTTGAAAACTTGCTTTTTCTCTTCATTGCTCTTCTGTGTTACTTTAAAAGAGCAATGTGGGGATCTTTCCTGTTATTTCCTTTATTTATTATTTCTCTTATCATTATCCTAATCTATCTGTAAATAAAGTATACCTATTACCGTCTTAAAATTTCCTACTTTGCTAATTTCTATAGATTTGTTCTAGAGCTAGAAAGAATATTGCAGGAAGCATGTGCCTTTAACTTAAATATTAAATTATGAGCATGTGCCCAGCATTTTCAGCAGGAAAAAAAAGCTTTCCTACCTGATTTTTTGGTCTGTCATATCTCATAAAGTGTATTAGGGAAATTCTATCTTGGAGCAACCAGTTTAGGGATCAGGGTTATAACCACTTTCCTTTAAATGTTTTCTCTGTTTGTGTGACTCTTGGATGTTGTTTTAGTTGAAAATGTGGACCACATGATCAAGCAGTAATCAGTAATCAGTAATCCTATGCAGTTTGGAAAAGTCTCACCAGGAAGCCTTGTGAAGCCAATACACTTACACAACTGCTCTGCTCTTTCATGCTGCCTAAAAGAAGGCCAAACTGGCTCCTGAGCCACATCCAGATCACAAGATTTTTAATTACATTCTTCTGGCTACTATGGGACAATTCTAATCTACTTCTGGGGGAGGAAGGGAAGCAACACTGGTTAATATAATGAAATGCCAAGGATCTGTGGATGCAAACTGCCCAAACAGGTTTTCTTACTCATTTTCCAGAGGCCATCCCTTTCTCAGTCTTTATGGCTTTCTGTGCAGAGCACTAAAGACAGCAAAATCTGTATCAATTTAAGAAACTGGCTGAATTTAAAAAATATATTTTTAGAAAAAAACCAAACCATTTCTTTAGATTAAGAACAAGGTAAAGTTCACATTTCCAATTTGGGGAAATGTTCACTCCTGGACTGAGTGAAGCTTGTGTTTTGAGTTGCATTTACTAATCCTTAAACCCATGAATCTGTAAAACCACTATTAAAATCTACAAAGAAAGTAAACTAAAAAACCATATGATTATATCAAATATGTGTATATAGTAAATATACTTAATTCTTCTTTTATGCAAAGGAAAAGATATAAATTATCTAATCAGGACGTACCAAAATTTATTTTTCAAAATCATGAAATGTCTCATTTACTGATGTGAAATATTTATTTTAAAAGAACATAGTTGTATTATTATTATGTATTTTTCTTTCCATGTTGTCATTTATGTTCAAATCAATGGTCTGACTGAACACAAGTGGATGCAGGCATACTGCAGACTTATACAAGAAAAAAGGAGAATCGTAGGCATGGCAGCTGCTGGTACTGGATTAATGTAAATCAAAGCTGTTAAGATCTAAGACTGATACAATTGCTGCTAGCGTGGCCCAGGAGTAGAAGTACAGTTGTACAAAAAATCTCGCAGTGCTGGGGAAAATCAAAAAAACAGGCTCAAAACATAACAAGTTACCCAAACAAAGTAGATTTCTCAGTTCTATTAAAAGTATGTGACATCTTCCACATATTTGTAATAAACCTGGAAAAATGTGGGCTATGGTAATGAACATGTAGCTAAATGCAGAAGTAAAGAAATGCCAAATAGAAAATACATCATTTTAGATATTTAGGACAGAATATCCCTTCCAACCCAAGACATTTTGTGATTCTATGATTTTATAAACTAATTGTAAAAAGCTAAATTGAATTGGGCAATGGTCCATGTCAGGACACTCTTACAATAAGGAGTACAATAAGGATGAAATGCCAATGCAGTAGTGGAGCCAGCTCCTGTTGTAATTAGTATGAATACAACTGGACACTGAGGACGTGACATGATTTCTATCAGAACAGGACACTTGAAAACCTGGGGAAATAGTATGAAGAGGCAGACAGGCATAAGTCAGAAGCCATCATGATAGTAGCATAAAAATATTAGGGGCCTGTTTTGATATTACTGTAGAAAACTATTTAGCTATCACCCATGACACCTCTGAAAAGAAAATATTTGTTATTTGTGTAGAACAGAAAATTGAGAGGGCATGCTACTGAAAATAGCAAATAGGTTTGGTTTTGTTTTCAGTTTGAATTTCATGTTTTTTAAACATATAGCATGGTAAATATAGATGCAAATTTGACAGTTTTCATGTAAGCCAAGAAAAAGAAATGAAATCAAGGGATTAATTAACTATCTGTGTAGATAGGCTTTCACTCATCCATCTCATAGGAGCAAAAAGTAGTTTCTGTATATCTTGGCCTCAACATTCCACAGCTGAATTATGTTTTGTGTTTGCGTGGCCAGGTTTTGGTAGCAGGGTGGCTACAGAGATGCCTTCTATGGGAAGCTGCCAGAAGCTTCCCCCATGTCTGACAGACTCAAAGCCAACTGGCTCCAGAATGGACCCACCACTGACCAAAGCCGAGCCAACCAGCGATGGTGGTGGAGCCTCTGGGATAAAAGAGTTAGGAGGGGCGAAAAACCTGGGCAGCTGCAGCTGAGCAGAGAGGACTGAGAACATGTGAAAGAGACAGTCCTGCAAACAGCAAGGCCAGTGAAGAAGGAGAGACAGGCGCTCCAAGTGTGAGAGCAGAGATTCTCCTGCAGCCCCAGGAGGTCTGTGGTGGAGCAGGGATTCACCTGTAGCCCGTGGAGGGCCTCGCACCGGAGCACGTGTACATGGGAGGGAGGCTGTGACCTCTTGGGAAGCCCGCACCTTCCTTGGGAAGGAAGGTGTTCTAAGATTTATTTGATTTCTTATTCTTCTGTAATTTGATTGGTAATAAATTCAATTAATTTCCTCAGAAATTAGATAAAATTACATATAAAAACTCTCATTTCTTCCCTTTAGAAAGCAAATTTTACTGCTGTTGGACCATGACCTTAGTTCACTAATATTCCTAGGGAAAGCACACTTGATTCTCCATGCTTGCCTAAATTGTCACCATACTATTTTATTTTATTTTGTTATTGAAGAAGTGGGATGATGATGTACTGTACTGGTTTTGGGTAATGACATTATCCCAGACTAACAGAGGGAGTGGTTTACTCAGACCTTACTGTGAAAAACATCTCGCTTGAAAGAGAACTCTTTCTGTATTTTGTTAATTTCATTCAATACATATCAGACATTTTTCTGGTAAAACTCCTCAGGGTTAGTGCTGAAATCCTCATAACTCTTTAGCATGGTAGAATACCTCTTTTCTATGTAAATTTATGATACCATCATATCTATTCTTTGTGCCTTTTAAGTGTGCAGAAAATGATCTATGATGTGGGTCATGCTTTCTATAATAATTTTTGTGGCTGAATGATAGGTAAGAATGCTTTATACAGTTTGTATTGAATTTGCTGTTCTGAGAATCAGGGTAATAGCACACTTCATAGAGGCATTTGCATCAATTGAGCTGTTCAGGGCAAGCTGGGCTGCTCCTCATAAAATGGAAGTGTATGTATTCCTAATTTTACCCCTTTTCATAGATCCACTGAAGCTTTTGTCTTGTTCCTAGAGTGATATCCAGTCATGTTGATCTTGAAATTAGCCATAATTTTCTCTGACATATGATACTATGTGCCATATACTTCTATAATGCTTTTGCAAATTCCCAAATCACAGTTATTTCTTGCTTCAGGGCAATACTTGATCCGTGCATTGAAGCAGCTTTCTGGTTATACTGATGCTAGGTGAGAGGCTTTTGAAGTCACTAATTTTATGCTATCAAAAAGTAGCAAAAGCAGGCTATTCTTTCAATAGCTTTGAATTTAGAGCATTGAGCAAAGTTACCATTCAGTCAGGCTTTGGACACATATTAAAATGGGACATGGGATGCCCTAGCACAGATCTGAGAGCAGGAAGGAATTATTATTTAAGTGTGCAGCATGCCAGAAAGAACTCCTCATGAAGTAAATCCTCAGTGAAAACAGACCATTAATCGTGTTCAATATTAATGACTTTGAGGCATTATTGGCTAACTGCTGTGGGACTGCAAAAGCACAGCTTAGGAAAGAGGTATTTCAGTGATACATTTGAGTTAGTAAAGCTGAAGAAGCACTAATTTTTTCATCCTGATACAACCACTGAGATGCCTGAAAGTTTGCTGAACAATGCTGAATGAAGTTAAAGACTCAAACTGTATGCTAATGGAATGGTGAGAGCCCAGGTCATGAAGCGGCAGACAAAATCTGTCATTGTTATATTTTTTTCTTGCAACAAACAAAAGCAGTCAGTGAAAGAAACATAACAATTTTTAGGGAAAAATTAGAATAGAATAGAATAGAATAGAATAGAATAGAATAGAATAGAATAGAATAGAATAGAATAGAAT